>JBAKBP010007229.1:0-102010 GCA_037953745.1 Lithodes maja | reverse complement strand
TATTCTATTATCATATTTATATGGGACCAGGAGGGCCTCTTATAGACCCAATATGGAGTGCTTTCCCTATCACCGCCCGAGCAAGACTGAAGAAAATTCCGTTATCACTAAATTATGACGTTTGTGTAATTTATTTGCTGGTGGATTCTATGTCGAAAATACAAGCAAACAATTCTATAAGTTACTTTACAGTAGTTTACACAAACACAACTTCACAAGTTGTGAGCTTCAGTAGGTCTGAGTCCGACTGAGTGACTCACTCAGTTACCACTGTTGTAGCGATTCGGTATAAACACCTGATCGTTTCACGTGCAATACATATTTTTAGCGGCCCTTCACGGACCCCCTGAAGCCTGTCCATGGACCCCAGGTTAAGAACCCCTGGTCTAGATGATGAAATTTACCTCTGTGTTTGTAATGCAGTACCACGACATTACATTCCCTAAAGGTTTGTTTTCCGATAAATCTGTGAAGACATAACTCCTCAGTTCCTTTAGAATTATAGGAAAGGGAGGATAGAACAGAAGACTTCACAAAGGTCCTCTGAGAACATTGATCGAGTAGCGATCTGATTTTGACACAATTATTATCCTTACCCTTTACCGGCAGCTGTACGGTAGGCAAGATTACTGTATTTCTACCTGTGGCAACGGACATTGTAGTCGAAGTAGCAGCAGTATGCTCTCTCTTGTTGTTACCTCCGCTGGCCTACTTTCCTTCCCTTGCTTTTGTGTACATAGGGAATGAAAGTGTTTGCCCTTACAAAACTTGCAGCTTCTTATGTTAGGATTAGTACAACCCAAATGGCCATGCTCCTTTGACAAGCACCCAGTGCAGAGACGTAGTTGACGGCCTCTTTTAACCCGGCCAGCCCCAGCGACGCGTCTGACGAGTCACCTATGTATGTAACGCTAAACCCCAGCGACTTGTCTAACGAGTCACCCTTTTAGCTCAGTCGTCAGGCTCAGAGTGGCTCTACCTAGAGGGCTCAGATTTGTATGGTAACTATGTACGTATCCCACGCACCCATGCCGATGGTTGAAAATTCTCAAAGTCCAACCGCGTGCACGTGAGCGCGCAAAAACATGTTTGTTTTGGGAAATTGCCTTCAATTTTTTACTCTTGTAAAATCCGTTTTCGGGGGCTCTGTAGGACCATTTGTTAAGCTTTTTGATCGGTTTTTCATGGTTTTTCCTTCATTCCTAAGCCATTCGCTATTGTTTCTGGAAAAAAAAAGCTTTCTTCAAAACCGGCCGGGTTCTGGTGGTACATTTATTAATAACTAGCCAGGGCTCGACGGGTTAACTTGAAAAGGCCCTGTTTTATACTTCAAACACTTGTACCACAAATGATTGGTGACACTACACAAGACACAGTTAAATTTCCTGTTTTCACTTTGGGCGGTAAATGTTGCAGTAGCCATTGGGGTACCTCCAACTTTGTCTTGACGTGCCAAATTGTACACTTCAGCCTGGAAGCAATGGGTGAATTTCTTATAGTCCAGGTTAAAGTCTCCCATTTCCCGTTTTATGGTCTCCTTTAGTGGTGAGGGTAATTTGTTGACAAGAGTCACCACACAAAATTCCTCCAAACAAATGCCATGGCTAATGATTGACCTCATCACACTCTCTGTATTTGCATAGAAGTTCTTTAGACCAGCGGTTTGGTATTTGGGTGAAGCTAGTTGATTAAATTGTGTAACATAAGCTGCCTTGATGCGATCTGGATGCCCATATGTTTCTTGCAGGAGCTCGACTGCTGGGGCATAACTTGCGCTCTCGACAATAAATCCTTCGACTAGCTTATGCGCATCACCAAGAAGCTGACCCTTCAGATAAGAGAAGCGTTGTATATCTGTGAGATCGGGATTGTCATGGATGGTACACTTGAACATTTCCCAAAATCCCGACCACAATGTGGCATCACCCTCAAATTTCGGAAGAGTAAGATGTGGAAAATTAGACGGTTGACTTCTTTGGCTCTGGTCGAGTCGACTCCCTCTTGACCTCTGGAATCAAGATTCCCTTCAGTGTGGCAACGATTACTTGGATGCCCTCCAAATATAGCGTATCCTCTCTCAACTCCTTGATACACTCGGCGTCCGTTTCGTAAATGTCGGCCAGGTCCTCCTGTGTGACCTCATACTTGTCAATTTGTTTTTGAATACTGAGCAACCTGGCCTCCACCTCCACCCTAGACGCCGAGTCAAGGAAGTCATCGATCTCCGAGGTCAAGACCGTCAATGAGCCCTTAAGCCCAGCCCGACGCCGTTATAAACCGGCAGCCATGATGTTATGGGAAAGAAATTTAGTGATATTAAATTAAACTATTAATGCTAGTCCGAATAAGTTGCAGACAATAATACAGTATTCCGTTAAATTAAATCAAATCGCGAGCTGAAAATAAAACACCTTCACGAATTGCGGAATAAGAATTTGTCCAAAAATGTAGATTAGCAGTCAAGAAGCAAGTCAAGTCAAGGTGTAAAGAAGCCTTTCAATTTAACTCATCATTAAGTAATAGCTTAGATCAAGAAATGTTAATATCAATTTAAGAGGAGCCGGGAGGGAATTCACTGTACAATAGGCCAAAAAGTCTTTTAGATGGCAAAAAGGTACCGATATTAAATTATAATAGATTCAAGACTTTATAAATTTAAGAGAAAGAGCCAGTAGGGTAATTTAATTAGGCTAAAACTCAATGGGTACCGAAAATGTTATGTCTATCTATCTATATGCTCAGGCCCAATCCCCATTTTGGGGGTAGCCGACTCAAGACAGAGCAAGAACAGGGAAAACACAAAAACAACATAAAACAAAAAATAAACACAGATAAAAAACACAAACTCACACACATCCAGGTCACCCAGGAGAAGACCCAGAGACCAGGGTTACCAAGGTCGCTCCAGCACTCCCCCGGCCCCTGACCACCCGGAGAGAATGTTATGTATTAAATTTAATTATTGTGCGGACATTATACACAAGAAAAAAAGAAAAAATCGTCACAAGGAAATTTTGAGTTGGTTTAACCCACACTCAGCCTATCAACTATCATATTAACCTTGCCTTCAGGGCATGCGACGAGAGTATAATTTAGAAAAGATATGCGAATGAATAACCTTGAATTTTAAAGAAGTTATTTTACAGTATAATGTTGATCTAGATTAAATAATCTTAAATTTTGAAGTTATTTTACAGTACAGTATGGATAATTTAATCTTAATGCCAATCAATTGTGATATAATTTAGGCCTAAAGGATTATTAATAGTTAAGCCCGAAAAAGAATACTGTACTGACTTTGAAGAAGTTTATTATTCTATACTATACTGGTTTTGTTCATCTACTCTATTTTCATGATGGGTAAAAAACGTCGTAGCCCTATGACCTATCCACTAGTGTTTCCACATCCTGTCCAAAAATTCCTACTGGTGGCCAGGCGCCTGGGGCGGCCAGAGCAAAGAGCGGACGAAATATAGCCCGACAGCTCCATGGGGCCAAAAGACCTGGACCCAGATTCACTAACGGTCGTAGCGTGCGATGTCGTACAGCAACCTACGATCGTTCCTAAGGGAGTGCGGAAGGTGTATTCACGAACGCATCGTTGAGCTCCCTTACGGCTCCCTTTGGTTATTTTCACCGAGGCTTCTCTTGACCAATCAGGCGCTTGGCCTTTGTAAATAAACAATATGTCACCCACATGACTGAAGCGCCAAGAAGAACCTAATATACTTTAATTTATGAGCTTGTCATTGTTTAGCATGGCTAATTCGATCCACCACAGCCAGCAGGAAGAAGAATAGAGTAGCTTGTGAATTGATGATAAGAAATTAGCCTAGCTAGGCTACAGGTAAGCCTGTTAGTGGCCCAAGTTAAAGGATTTTCGACGGATTGATCATTGATAATCATATGTTAGGCTAGTTGGGAGTGTATTATTTATACCTTAACCACAGTATATTGTTCTACTTTACCATGTCTACACCTAGACAGGGCGAGCCAAACCAAAATGCCAGACTTTACTATGTCTATGTCTATGCCTACACAGGCAGTTCTAGCCAAGCCAAAATGCCAGACTTAGCCTAGGCCTAATTTTTCAAAATAGGCCTAAGGTAATTTGTTTGTATTCACAACACCTCAAGGCCTATCTACCTTTTCAAAATAGGCCTAGCATAGGCCTCCTCAATCTATTATCCAACAGTTGGCCATGGGAAATAATGATAGGTTGAGGGGGGCTTTGTCCCCCTTACCTCCCATGACTTATTGCCATCATCAAATATATTACCAGCATGGGACTAATAACAGCTAGTTAACAATGAGGACGGTATGCCTGCAAACACCATCTTAACCTGCTAGGCTACACCAAGCTAGGCATTGCTAGCCTAACCAAAATACCATACGTAGGCCTAACTTTTCTAGCCTAAATAGCCTTAACTTTTTCAAAACAAACCTAGGTTATATCCTAGGCTAGGCTAAAAAATATTCACAACACCATATAGGCTAGCCTATTATTTTTTGTTTAGACTATGCCTAGGGTAATTCTTTTCATAATTTTTTTTCCTATGATACTTTCAAATTTGTTGAGGAAATAGGCCACCCTAATCTAACCCAGCTAGGCATTGCTAGCCTAACCAAAATACCATACATAGCCTAGGCCTAACTTGTCTTGCCTAAATAGCCCTAACTTTCTCAAAATAAACCTAGGTTATAGCCTAGGCTAGGCTAAACACAATTATTCACACAGCGTTTATTATTTATTCATTTTTTAGGCTAGGCCTAGGGTAATTCTTTTCATAATTTTGTTCCTGTGATACTTTCAAATTTGTTGAGGAAATAGGCTACCCTAATCTAACCCAGCTAGGCATTGCTAGCCTAACCAAAATACCATACATAGGCCTAACTTGTCTAGCCTAAATAGCCCTAACTTTTTCAAAATAAACCTAGGTTATAGCCTAGGCTAGGCTAAATAAAATTATTCACACAGCGTTTATTATTATTCATTTTTTAGGCTAGGCCTAGGGTAATTCTTTTCATCATTTTGTTCCTGTGATACTTTCAAATTTGTTGAGGAATAGGCTACCCTAATCTAACTCAGAGGTGGTGGGGAGTTGGAATAAAACATTTCCGCAATAAATGAGGGTTAAAATCTACTAATGGTAGGCTACGTGTTGTCGCAGCACATGAATTTGTGCATCAATTAACCTTGACTAGGTCTAGGCTGGCATATGTAGGCTATTCATAGCTAAATTCGGCCTGTCATAAGACATTAAGGATACAAATATATTCATACTTTGTATTAAATGCCTTAATGGTGTTTTAACACAAGTTAACAATCATATTGCGCTATTATTGCCTCAATAATGACTTAGTGTGTCATAAAGAGCTATACTGCAGACGAATTTGTTATGGTCGCGGGTTGTGTTATCGATATTCGTGTACCTATATCCGGGTCAAATTCATGTAAGGGTGGTCTGGACCACCCTTTGCGAAAGGGGATTTTAGGGGCTTCCTACGATCAAAGATGGCCGCTTTGACGCTTCGTGAATACCAGCGTTGAGACGTAAGGGAGTTTTCGGATCGTACGACCGTTAGTGAATCTGGGTCCTGGGCCATGAGGACGTTAAAGAAAACATGACAAAACACAGGGATAGGCTAGCCCACTCCAAGCCAAGCAGAGCAACCACCGACCGCCGAAAAATCACACAACAAGGGGTGGGCGGGGGGGGTGGGTGCAAACTACCGAAAGGTCGAAAGACCATTTTTATGGTTACTTTAGATTGAGTGGACTGTATATTTTAATTTATATAACGCATATAGAATAATTTTTTACCTTATACGATGAACTCAGATGGTGATAGAAAGATGGCGGAAGATAGGCTAGATGTACTCGAGTTGGTTAGTGGGATAAGGAAGGCTTAAAGGAAAAGGGCTAGAATAGGCTAGATAATTACGTTAAGTTTTATGATAGATGATGATGTAGTGACTATGAAAATGAGATGGAAGTGAAGCTAAAACACCTAATATATGAGACAAATGAAGGAATAAGCTTAGCGTGTAGCTGGGACGGAGGTTGGGTGGAGAGTGAGGACGAGCGCGTCGTTTTTGTGTCCCTCGTGAATATCCGCGCACGCTCATAGCGTATGGAAAATGTATCCCATCCTTATACAATGAGATACATAGGAACAATGTTAACACTAGATTAGCGGGCTAGCGGTTTATTTATATGTACCGCCCAGCGGGGTGTTTTTAGCCAAAATAGGGCTGTTTATGTGATCATTTTCATGCCTAAATAAGACCCAGAGCGTAAAACAAGTATCTATCCCTGAAAGGGCATAAACAGAGCGTTCCAATGACCCCATAACGATCCTTTTATGACGGCTAGTTTTCTTGCAACAACCGTGCAACGCGAGTGCAAAAAGCATGTAATTCGGTACTTTCCCCATACAATTCAGTATGTAGCGAGTGAGAGAGGGAGGGAGGAGGTGGGATTCGTGTCAGTAGGTTCGCCGCGGTGGTCTGGAGCAGTCATACGCTCGCTACTCTCCTGCCATCACTTGTCTCTCTCTCTCAGCAACATTACGTGCTGAAATTGCCACACGACCTATGTCGCGCGCCGCCAGATAGTCCAGATTTATTATACTCGACTTATGTTGCGCGCCGACACTTAGGGGTTAATAAGTAATACACAATTATATGGGAATATTTCATCCTACAATACTTTCCCATATTCAACTACAGAATACCATATTCTACCCAAAATTATGGAACGTTCAACATTAGGTTACGGAAGCGTTCAACTTAAGACTACGGAAAGATACGTAACGCTACATCAACCCAGATTACGTAGCATCGAAACTGTTCATACTAGATAGAGTATACTGAGTATGGATACACGAATAGAGTTGCTTGATGATTTGCTCTCACCTTATCTCTTGTTTAGTTGCCAAGATATCAGCCTAACAGTGAATCAGGAATTATGCTACATGTGAATATTGTGTAATTGCATCGTTTCCTTAACTGATGCCATCATAACAGAATTGCCTATAGGGTTTCCTTAATAATTACAGCCAGTAGCATCTGCTATGTCGTATATGGATCAATATCTTTTGGATTGCATTTTGGCAGTCTAAGTTTGTCGTTAAAAAGTTTAGTTATACCCCTTTCGTATCAACCTCAGACATGCCACATAGTCTTCAACTGTCGATACATTTTAACCCACTGGGCACCAGCTAATATATAATAAATGTACATTCCAGGCAGTGTTGCCATACGTACGATAATTTTACCCTTAGTACGATTTACGGTAGTGTTTCTCATTATCATACGTTTTGTAAGATTATTTTACAATTTCGTAAGATGTGTACGATAATCTTTTGATTTTATCAGAAATTGTTTATGAAGTAAAGCTAGATGCAACAATGTTATAGAGAGATTATCATGAAATAGTTAAGCATCCAACAGGCACCAAGTTCATTCATTAAATACATGAACATAAAACAGTGGTCTTAATGAGTAAACAACTGAGAGAGGGCGAGCGAAAATTCGCTACTTCCCTCACCCGTTCAGAACCTGTGAACGGGGAGCAAACGGTGCATAAGGAAGAACTTGCTAACAAACTAAGGAAAATTTAGTTTAGCATACTTACTGATGAGTCAACAGATGTTGGGGCCATTAACCCATTCGCTGTGGGTGACGTTCTGGAATGTTTTGGCAAGTTACAGCAATTTCCAGACTTTAAAAGCCTGTAAAAAATTTAAGAATCGAGTGTCAGTGGGTGGGAGCGTGAGGGGCCCACCTCCGACCCTCAGAGCACCGAGCGGCTCACTGACCAAGGCTGTGTGGCGGGCGAGTCTCTCTCTGTCTCTCTCATAAGTGTAGCCAAGCGAGCGAGTGTTACATAATAGCAGGGTTCCCGCGTTTCACTGGGATCACTGCGGGTAAACCAGACCACGTATACGGTCCGTTCTGGTGTCATTTTGAAGCTATTTTCGCCTAGTTTTCAGCAGAATACACTTCATTTAATGCAGATGCTTGATTTATCATTCAGGAGTGCCTGAATAGGCCCTAAATAGCCCAAAACAGCCCACAGCCAAAGGGTTAAGACATCTTGTGTAGTTGTAAGATTCTTTGATTTAGATACAAATTGTGTTGAAAGTAAGTTCTGGGAGCTTTGTGAAGTTTACAATGTAAATGACCCTCAAGATGTCGGAAGGGGTGCCACTGCTAAAAATCTGTATGATGGAATGATGAAAACCTTTAGAGCACATGAAATTCCAGTTACAAACATGATAGTGTTTGGTGCTGATGGGTGTAGTGTCATGATGGGAGCTCACAATTCGGTTTCAAGTTGCTTTCGTAATGAATGCCCTGGTCTTTTTGTGCTTAAATGTGTGTGTCACTCACCTCACCTCTGTGCTAGTGAGGCTTGCAAAGTTTTACCTAGAAGGTGTGAGGACCTGGCTAGGGAAATCTACATTTTTTTCAAGTGTAGTAGCAAGCGTCAGAGTGAATTTGTTCAGTTCCAGACATTTCTCCAACTTAAGCCACACAAGATCCTCCAACCATCACAGACAAGGTGGTGGTCATTAGTCACTGTAGTGCAGAGGCTCTTGGAGCAGTGGGAAGCTCTCAATTTTTTTTTCTTCAGACATGTGGTTGTCAGAGAAGCTAGTTGCTGCTGAACTTATCTTCCACAGTCTGCATGACCCTTTCATCAAATTATACTATTACTTTTTAGATTGGGCCCTGCCCAAGACATACTTTCAGTCAGATAAGCCAGTTATCACTGTACTCCATGAGAAAATAAGTCTTCTTTTTAACACCTAACGAGCGGCCTAGGCGGTAATTTATCTGTACCGCCCAGCGGGGTGTTTTTACCCTAAATAGGGTTGTTTATGTGATCATTTTCATGCCTAAATAAGACCCAGAGTGTAAAACAAGTATCCATCTCTGAAAGGGTATAAACAGAGCTTTCCAATGACACCCCAACCATCCTTGTATGACTGCTAGTTTTCTTGCAACGATCGCGCAACAAGAGTGCAAAAGCCATGTAATTAGGTACTTTCCCTACATAATTCCCTGTGTAGCAGTGTGAGGGGGGAAGGAAGGGTGGTTTTCACTTCAGTTGGCCCACCGCGGTGGTGTGCAACGGTCATAGCCTTACTACGCTCCTCACACCGCTCAGCTCTCTCTCTCTGCAACATTACGTGCTGAAAATGGCACACGACATAAGTTGTGAACCGCCACTTAGTCCAAATTTCTTTCACACGACATAAGTTGCGCACCGCCATTCATTCATGTCATTCATGGAGAGATTATGTAATGAAAACAGAGTTTAGTGTGATAGATCCAAACAGGAGTGACAAACATCTCAGGAACACGGAAATGTATCTAGGTGTAAAGGTACTGCAGGCTCTGAAAGACTCTTGCATTGCAGAAAGAAAGAGTCAGCTACAGGAGTTTTTTCAGCGCTACCGTAACTTTCTTGCTGTAGCATGTTGTGAGATAAAAAAAAGAGGTATGATTTCAGTGATCCTGTCATCTCAAAACTGAACTGTCTAACTCCTAGTAACGCTTCGTCAGGAGAGTTCAGGAAGGCACTCCCATCTTTGGTACCTCTTGCAGCTAACTTGCATCTACTTGTGCCTCCAGAGGATAGTTTACTTTTGCAGAGACTGGATGATCAGTGGCGCATGTTTCCACTGCAGTATAACTCGCCAGTCTTAGGTGAGACAGAAAATTCTGATAAGTTTTGGGCTGCAGTGCTAAAAAAAAGAGCCAGACTTTAAAGATCTAGCAGATTTTGCACTTTCTGTTCTTAGTTTGCCCCATTCCAATGCTGAATGTGAGAGAGTTTTTAGTAAAATCAATCTCTTCAAAACAAAGACCAGAAATAGGTTACGGACAGCAACTGTAAATGGGGCACTCCTGGCTACAGATTGTGTGAAATCTTCTGGAACATGCTGCAAACAGTTTTCCCCTTCCAGAGATATGCATTCTCGCATGACGAGTAAGGAACTGTATAGTAATATACCAGAGTCAGATGAGGACTATGTCTAAATAAATACATTATAATTTTGAACAACTATTTAGAATTGTATTAGATAAGATGTTTGGATCATTTTAACCCTCGGGACCCGGGCTGCCTGTTAGAAGGACGGTCGCCCGTACCCGGGCGAAATGGCCGAAAAACGTCTAGGCCTAGGCTACCGTATCTTTGTTATTTTAACTGCTAGAAATCCCTAAACGTAGTGCGGTTTCCAATCTGTAAACTGGCATTGAGTAGAGCTCTCTAAGTCAACTGGTTCAGTTGTGATGACGATTTTAGTGGAGAGCATTTTCAGGCGATGTTAGCAATACGACGATCTTTTCACTAATGAAACTATAACATACAGACGTACAATAACAAACGAGTCTTCTCCTTCTTGTTTTCGGAGGTGCGGTGACGAAGCGACCGACTTTGTTTACATTCGTCTGACGCACGGCGTTCGGATCAAGCTTGCAAGGCTTGCAAACTTACTGTCTGTCAGAAGGATGCCCGGGTACC
Source organism: Lithodes maja (assembly GCA_037953745.1). NCBI lineage: Eukaryota > Metazoa > Arthropoda > Malacostraca > Decapoda > Lithodidae > Lithodes > Lithodes maja. The sequence continues at coordinate 91,470 of JBAKBP010007229.1, read as the reverse complement.
TGCCCTTCTGCAGCGGTGTCCTTCCACAAGGACGCCCGGGTAGGAAGGGTTAAGACATTTTTCTTTCATTGTAAACTTGAAAACCTTTATTTCATATGTGCAGTGTTTTATTTTTGTTGATAGTCAATACTTTATATGAAAGAACCAAGTTCCTGTGTCATAATAATAAAAAATTTTCACTAGTTTTAACCACTTCTACTACCAAATCTTCGTACATATTAGGCGAGTAACTGAGATATAGGTATGAACATTTACTAAATCTATACTATATTTTATGAAGTATTTTTTTTATATTGGATAAATTCTAATAAAGCTACAATAAATGTTCATTACTTGTTTGAAATATATTCATGCATTATTAATTTCACACGCACACACTTGCTTACTTGCTTATGGTAGTCCATCGTAGTCCGATGATGACGTTCCCTTCCTGCATTCATCTGTTGTGAGTTCTACGATGACTGTAAAGTCCTATCCGTGATGCACATAGCCTGCCACAGTCTGGGCACTGGTAGTCCGGGTTAGGAGGTGCTGGTTGTTCTCGGCGTGCATGTCTCCGGGCCCTCTTCTCCTGCTGGTGGTGTTTCCTCTGACGTTCCAGTTCCTTTGCTCCTTAGCTGGCAGTGTGAGCGCCATAGTGGTCTATCTGATGCTAAGTTTTCAAGTGCAGTTGGTTGTATATATATTGCACCTTTTTAGTATTTTCTTTATACTGTCTTTGTATCTTAATTTTGGTCCTCCAGCTGCTCTGCGGCCTTTATGCAGCTGTCCATATAGTATTTTATGAGGTAGTCTCTCCTCTGGCATACGGATGACATGCCCAACCCATCTGAGTTGTTGTTTGATGATAAGGGTCTCAATACTGGTGTTGTTGGCTCTTTCAAGTATTGTTATATGAGGAACACGGTCCTGCCAGGTTATACCCATAATCTTTCGGAGGCATCTGATGTGGAAAGCCTCCAGGGGTCGTATATGGCGTCTTATTATGTCGTCCATGTCTCACAACCATAGAGCAAAGTGGTTAAACACACAGCATTATATACAGCCACTTTGGTACAAAGAGTCAGGTGATTATTTTGGAAAACTCTCTCTTGTAGGCGGCCAAAAGATGCTGCAGCTTGTCTCAGTCGGTGTTGTACCTCATCGTCAATACTGGCCGTTTCAGACAGGAAGCTTCCCAGATACTTGAAGGAAGGAACTTGTGCTATCTCCTCTCCTGCTAATCTGAACACTGGCTGCACAGGTGGTATCTGAGCTGACCACTGAAAAATTATTTGTGTTTTCTGGATGTTAACTGACAGGCCCATTCTGGAGTAAGCACTTGCTGCAGCTTCAAGCGCGACTTCTACTTCCTCTGGCGAGTGAGCTACAAGAGCACAATCATCTGCATACTGAAGTTCCAGGATATTTTCCATAGAGACTTTTGTTCTTGCTTGAAATCTATGAATGTTGAAGAGGTTGCCATCTAGTCTATAGTCTATGTTGATTCCACTTCTGTTTGCTATAGTCCTATGAAGAAGTATTATAACGCATATTAAAAAAAATGTTGAAAAGGACTGGTGCCAGTACACACCCTTGTCTGACTCCGGCATTAACAGCAAATGGTTCTGATGCATGGCCTCCTGCAGTGACTCTCGCCGTCATGCCATCATGAAACTGCCTTACAAGTGCCACAAATTTTGGTGGACAGCCAAAGCTACGGAGAATATTCCACAATGTTTCTCGATTTACGGTATCAAAGGCTTTTGACAGATCAATGAAGGCTATAAAAATGTCTTTATTTTGTTCCCTGCATTTTTCTTGCAATTGACGTATAGTAAAAATCATGTCAATAGTTCCTCGATCTTTATGGAAACCGCATTGTGACTCTGGCAGTATTTCCTCAGTAATTTTGGTCAACAGTCTTTGAAGCATGATTTTTGACAGCACCTTCCCTGCCACAGCTAAAAGAGAAATGCCTCTGCTGTTGCCACAATTAGATTTATCACCCTTGTTTTTGTAAATTGTGATAATATTTGCATCTTTCCATGTCTGAGGTATGTACTCCTTGTCCCAAACCTCCAAAATGAATGCGTGAATATCTCGAAGCAGTAGGTAACCTCCATATTTAATTGGCTCTGCTGGTATTCCATCTGGACCAGGAGATTTGTTATCTTTCAGGGTCTTAACTGCTCTAGTCACTTCATTAAAGGTTGGTGGTATATCAAGATCTTGAATAATGGGTTGCTCTTCAAACTCTTGTTGGCAAGTTGGATCTACATGATTGTCTTGGTTCAGCAAGTCCTTGAAGTGCTCCCCCCATCTCTCAACAGTTGCCTTTTGATCATTTATAAGAGTAGTTCCGTCTGCACTCCTTACTGGTGTAAGTGGACAGCTTGTAGGTCCATACACTTGTTTTACAGCATTATAAAACTTGTGCATGTCATGTGCATCGGCATACCCTTGTATTTCTTGTCCCTTATTTGTCCACCAATCATTTTGCATTTTTCGTAAGGTTCTTTGTACATCGGATCGTAATTCTTGCCAGTTCATTTTTAAGGTTTCAGAGGTTGGGTTGCTAAGAGTTGCTCTATGAGCTCTGTGCATCCTGTCTAAAAGAATGGAGATGTTGCCCAAATTTTCATCAAATCAGTCTTGATGATTTTTTGATTTTATACCAATTGAATCCTTTCTGCTTCATAAATTAATTCACTACGTGAAGCCCAGATTTCATCTAGTGGAATTGTCAAGTTGTTAATGGGATCTTCATCACTTAGCTTCTCAGATAAAACTCTGCGGAAGCTGTTACAAAATTCATAGTTTTAAGTTCAACGTTTATTATTTTCTTGTTTGTATTTAGACGTCGTACAGGTGATCGTATTGTCAGTTTAAGGATAGATCTTACTAATCTGTGATCTGTCCAGCACTCCTCTCCTCTCATTGCTCGTGTGTGAAGGACACCACTTACATCACTTCTTCTTACAATTATATAGTCTAACAGGTGCTAATGTTTTGAGCGTGGGTGCATCAAAGATGTTTTATACTTGTCTTTCTGTTGGAAAAGGGTGTTGGTAATAGTAAGGTTATTTTGAGCACACAATGTGAGGAGCCGAAGGCCATTGGAGTTCATGACATTGTGTCCTATTCCATGTTTACCAATTATACCTTCCCATATCTCATATTTTCTTCCAACTCTTGCATTGAAGTCACCTAAAAGTAGTATTGCATCATGCCTATGGATTCTGATGAGGGCCTCGTCTAGTGCCTGATAGAATTGATCTTTGTCATCCTCTGTAGCAGCTAGGGTAGGGGCATATGCACTGATGATGGTGGCATATCTGTTTTTAACAAGGGGTATTCTGAGTGTCATCAGTCTTTCACTGATTCCAACTGGCACTTCTGGGATTTTTCTTAAGATGTCATTGTTGATGGCAAAACCCACACCATGCATGTGTTGGCCTCCTTGAGGGTAGCCTCTCCAGTAAAAGGTGTATCCACATCCCGTTTCACACAGCGATCCTTCTCCCAGGAAACGGGTTTCACTGAGAGCAGCAATATCATTCTTATACCGTTGAAGCTCTGCTGCAACTAGGGCTGTTCTACGCTGGGGTCTGTCAGGTTGGGTGTTTCTGTCCAGTAGGGATCTCACATTCCACGCTCCGAGTTTAAGTGGAATTTGTTTCTATTGTTACAACCGCATATGGGATGGCTCAGTAGGTGCGGTATCCTACTCAGCTTGTGAGGAGCGGGTGATTTTTAGGCCACCTTTTCTAGGCCCTTCCCTATTCAGGGTGAGCAGCACGGATCCGGAAAAGGACTGCTCAGACACACAGGGGTCTGCCGAAGACGACTGCCACTCCAGTCCCAGCCATCGGCGACCATAAATAGCCCTGTGTCACCAACGTGCAGGGGTCGAGCTAGAAACTCCCAGAACCATCCTGTTCCTGTTCCCGTCACTAGACTCCCCATCGCCGCTGGTCTTTGGTTCAGGGAAAGGGAAAAATTGACAAAAGCAGGAAGAGAAAACCTGCGCATAGAAGAGTTTAGAGTGCCGAGGGAGGTGCACAGTTCCAACTTCACTATCTTGGTACTGAAGAGGGGTTGTTGATGGCAAGGGGGTGACCCAAGACGACCAGCTCCTGCTCAATACTGCAGGGGACTGCCGGGATTCCAGTTTGTCGGAAACCGCCAGGACGTGACCCCAACGTCTGATTTTCTCTCAGGGTGTGCTCCCCTAGCCTTTGTCTTACTAGACTAAACCACAAGGCAGTGGGTGTGTGCGGTTGTTGGTAGATGACAAGGATGCACATCATACCTCTGGGGGCCACCGCATGCCCCGAGATCCCCTATTGATTTAGCCTGGGGTCGCAAGACACCCAGTTACCGTGTGTGGGCCCCGGGTAGGCACAATAGGAGTCTTGGTGATGGAGAGGCTATGTACTGGCAGAGGGAGACTTACACACTCGGTTCCCCTTTTCACCACAAGGGTTAGCCAGCGGCAGCAGCTGAAAGCGAGAATTGCATGCAAGCAAGCAAGCAGCACTACACCAACATGCTACTGCACTAGTCGCATCACATCACCCTGTGTGATAACACACAGACACACATATATTCATACATTATTAATTTCACACGCACATATATATATGGATTCTATAATTTTGTGGTCATTGTACTATAATTCTCTCCCGAGAATCTGGCAACACTGATTCCAGGACCGGGCAAAAATCTAAAACAAAATGTTCTCCCTAAAACACCTTAAATAGGTGAGAAATGAAGGGAAAAAAAAACACTCACCTCGGTCATTTGGGGGTCGTAAGGGGGGCATCATGTGTGCCTTCATAGTTCATATATTAGCAACATGTATCACATAATGTCATTGTAAGGGAAGTTACAGTGTGATAATTGCATAAATTCAAGTTGTATAAATGCCGACGAGTGGCAAGGCCCGCGTCCTGGTTACCATGGCGACGGGCAGCTATCTTGGCCCAAGACAACAGCAGAACGCACGCACGTACACACGGCCAGCTGACTGACACTTCTCTGCCACCACTTTCATTCTGTGCCTCTCTCACGCACTCTGTTTATTGATTTTATACTTTATGGTATGTATTAGTTAGAATATGAATTTTACTCATTGTTTAGGCAATTTTGACTTAGAAATATGGGTTTTCACATTGTATTTTTAGTGGGGAGACAGTGGGAAGTGGTGGTGAAGGCAGGCGTGAGGGAGGGCCACGCTGCACTTGTTGTGTAGCAACTTGACCCCTTTCATCCTCAGCTCGTCTCTTCTGAACCCTACGATGGCCTGGCGGAGGTTAGAGGAATGCCATTGGGGTCTGGAGGGTCATCCTCTTCCTCCTCTTCCCCACTTGGTAGTAAACTATGTCATGGGGAGCAATGGGGGAGCGATACCCACTCTCCTCCTTTTGTTTCAACATCGCGAGGCGACGAGGTAGGTCAGACATGATGTAGCCTATCACTCGCGAGGTCAACGGGAAAGCTGTCTTCTCTCTTCCTCCCGCGCATTCCACCCACGCGGCTGGACTTAGGGGTTGCCAAGTACTGCCACTGTTCGGCAACATCATAAGGTATATCCCATACAAATTTGAACCCTCTAGCTACCATAGGACATGAGTAAATAATGTTGACAGTGCCGACGCAGGTGCTGCGGCGCTGGGGTTTAGCATTACATACATTGCCAACACACATTCTGCGGCGCTGGTGCCCAGTGAGTTAAAATTTTGATGTTCTATTGCGTCTATTTTTGGTAGCACGTCAGTGAACTAGTCACCGTAGGCTTTACTTAGATAATCCTTGGCTATCACTATTTCCTCTGGCAAAAAATGGTGACACACTGCCTTGATTATTTTCAGTATTTACAGTTCTCTTCATATGAAATTGCATATAACAAAGAAGCTTATCCACGCTTGCTTCATCACTCCCGAGCAAAAATTCTTCCTACCAAAGTTTGCCAAGAGTTAACGTTTGGGGCAATTGTTTCAGACTGAAAGCAACTTATCCTTTTACAATACAATAATGTTAAGCTCTCCTCCCTCCCTCTCCTTCAGCAAATCTTAATTAAAAGCTTTGTATCAATATTTCTATAAATGACACATACAGTACTGTAGTCTTTGCATATCAGAAGGTATTGTTAATATCAGCATATTGATTTTGTATTTTCTAGCTTTAGTTGCTTCATTGGTTTGTCTTGCTTTTTCTAGATTTTGTAACATTAAATATTGTATGTCAGATTACACAAAAAGGTGCGATTTTACTATAGGGGCGCGCATTTGACAGGTACCACCAAGGATTTAACCCTTGTCTAGCGGGTTTTTTGGGCTTATTTGGGCATATTCAGGCCCTCCTGAATGATAAATCAAGTATCTGCATGAAAAGACATGTATTCAGCAAAAAACTAGGCGCTAAAAGCTTCAAAATGAGATCAGAACGAGCTACATAGCACTCATGGTTCTCATACAGTGGTAGCAGTAACATGGGAGTTTAGCGTATAGCGGCATATTTTTCCCAGCTATGCTCACTACTGGCTACACTGCCGGCCTCTCGAGAACACAGGGAACATGAGTTAATGGGCGGCGGTAAGCCCTGGGAGTCGGCTGTCTGGCCCGCTGCACTCCAGGCCATTTGCACTCTATTTTAACCCTTTAAAAGCCTTAATAATGCTCCTAACTTGCTGCAAATTGGAGGCGGACTTAAGTCCGGCCCCGATCTTTAAGGGTTAATACAGATTTTGTTTCTGTTTCCACACATCTAATACCAAGCTACACCCTTTTCTGGTGTATGAAACACTAAAAATACAAACAATGGGGACACTTTAATATTAATAATATAAAGATAACTTGGTGGAAAAGTTGCGTTTGCGTGAGTAATGTCGATAATTCATTTACATAGCACTCGAGGTTAGGTTAGTAGGCTACTTTGCGCATTAACTAATTTCCCATATTTGTGGTTCAATTAAAATTTAGGCCGTGGGATACAGCATGTGTTGATGGGGAGCTTTCCCCCCCCCCCCCCTAGACTTATTGTCATCATATACTGTATATTGTCAGCAGCGGGCAAAACAAACAACAGCAAGGGTACCTATAGTCCAGGTCATGTCAACAGACCGACAATGGGAAGAGGCGGTAAACTCCTAATTTTCAGCCTAAACGCATTGTTTTATGCTCGTCGAAAACCACATAAAACAAGATATTAAATTGTTTCTATTACTAGTATCAGACCAGACAAGGGTACAAAGGAGTACAAAGGAAATCAAGCAACAACAGATCTAGTGACCCTTCTAGGTGGCTTGTCCTCCAAAACACTGAGGATCAAGTGTCCAAACAGTGGTTTAGAGTGGGTAAGGAAACATTGGAAAGGGAATTACTGCCCTGGAACTAATGTCCGTGGCAGGATTAGGAAGTTAGTAGGGGACAGATGGGTTAGTAACTGAGGGGGGGATACAATAAAGTTATTCATTTACAAACGCAGTCAGTCGCGGGTTTGATGCGAGATATTTGTCTAGGCGGAGTTTAAATGAATCAACGGTGATGCAGTCTATAACGTTTCGGGGAAGCCCATTCCACAAGTTGACAACTCGATTGAAGAAGAAATTCTTAGATTCGTGTGAGTTAAAAGATTTACCAATAATTTTGCAACCGTTTCCCCGCGTGTAATTAGATTGGTCGATAGTGAAGTACTAACTACAGTTCATATTGTCGATGCCTTTGATGATTTTGAACACTTGAATTAAGTCACCTCTTAATCTGCGCTGGGTTAAAGGAAATAGATTTAATTCTCTAAGACGCTCTTCGTATGGTTTGTTCTTTAGGCTAGGTATCATTTTGGTAACTCTACGTTGAACTCGTTCTAGCTTGTTTATATGTTTTTGGTAATAAGGGCACCAGGATTGAACGCAGTATTCCAGAAGAGGGCGGACTAAGGAATTGTAAAGGGTTAGGATAACATCTTTGGATTTATGCTCAAATGACCTGCCTATAAAGCCAATTATTTTGTTTGCCTTCTTAACAACTTCTGAACATTGTTGACTCGGTTTTAGGTTACTCGATATTGTTACTCCCAGATCGGTTTCTCTGTTTACATTCTTAAGCTGAGTGCCATTCATCGAATAGTTTGCTTTCTCATTTAGGTATCCGATATGTAGTACTTTACATTTATCCGCATTGAAACTCATTTGCCAAATTTGGGCCCAACATGACAATTTATCTAGATTGTGTTGCATATCGTCAACTTGTTCTTTTGAGAGTACGCTATTTGCAATTTTTGTATCGTCAGCAAATTTTGAGATTGTGCAGGTGAGACCCTCATCTATGTCGTTGATGTAAATTAGAAAGAGAATTGGTCCTAGTACCAATCCCTGGGGTACCCCGCTACTTACATTGGTCCATTTAGATGCCTTACCGTTTATGACTACCCTTTGCTTTCTGTCGCTGAGCCAATTTTCTATCCATTTCAACACACTGTCTTGTATTCCATGCGCTTTTAGTTTTAGCAGTAAACGTTTGTGGGGAACTTTGTCAAAGGCCTTTTGAAAATCAAGGTATATAATATCTACAGATTTACTCTCATCGTAGAGGTTGAGGATATCGTGGAAGAAGTCTAAGAGGTTTGTTAAACAGGAACGTTTTTTACGAAAGCCGTGTTGAGTATCTTTAAGTATGTTATTTTCCTCTAAGTGATTTACGAGTCTGTCTCGTATGACCGTTTCTAGCATTTTACATACAACTGAGGTTAAGCTAATTGGACGATAGTTACTGGGTAGGGATTTGCTGCCTTTTTTGAATATCGGTGTTACGTTGGCTAGCTTCCACTGATCAGGCATAGTTCCAGACTGCAAGGATTTATTGAATAGTAATGTCAGTGGTTTGGAGAGCTCATCCTTAGCTTCCTTTAGAACTCTAGGCGAGATTGTATCAGGTCCAGGCGTTTTATTTACCTTGAGTTTATCTAAACAATTCAATACTTCTCTCTCTGTAACGGTGATATTGCTTAAAACATCTGAATTATCAATCTGTTTCGGCGATGGTGTAGGGATATCACTGAGGTCTTCTGTTGTAAAAACTGATGCAAAAAAGGTATTCAGGGCATTACTCATTTGTACTTCATCTTTGGTGTATTCTCCATTTTCATCGACTAACGGTCCAACAGTTGAAGTAACTACTTTTTTCTTTCTGATATAACTATAGAATTCTTTCGGGTTTGTTTTACTTTGATTCGCAATATGTAACTCTAAGGTCTTTTTACTTTGCTTAATTAACTTTTTGGCTTTGCGTGTAGCTCTACAAATTTCACCCGTTCTTCGTCATTTTGTGAAGATTTTAATCTATCATTAGCAAATTTTTTAGCAAGCAGGCAGTTTGAAATATCTTTATTCCACCATTTGGGCTTATTATTATGGCCTGGACGCCGTATTTTCGATGGTATGCAGTCTTGCACTGCTTTTAGGTAAGTGGTTTCGAATAACTTCCAAGATGTATTTATGTCGTTATTGTTAATTAAAAAGCTCCAGTCAGTTTCTTTAAACATAGCTCTAAGTTTATGGAAGTTTGCTTTCTTGAAATTAGGGACTTTTTCGATGCTACTATTTGGTTCGTTACTAGTAAAATTTAAAGTGAAAGTTATCGTACGATGGTCGCTGTTACTGAATTCATCACCAACATTCAAATTCTCTATTAATTCTTCTTTTGTTGCAAGTACAATGTCAAGAACGTTATTACCACGGGTTGGCGTTCGAACAAATTGATAAAGCGAACTCTCTTGCAAGTTCGTATACAAGTCATGTCCGGAGTGTGAAGTAAGGGTATCGCCCCACTTGGTCACAGGTAAATTAAAGTCGCCAAAAATTACGGTATCTTGTGAGTTACTTACATCTGCAATTTGTTCGTAAATTTCTCGGTCAGTTTGCACTGATTGAGCTGGAGGTCTGTATATTAATGCAAGTATTTTTGTACCTTTATTATTCTTTATTAGCACAAAAGATGCGTCGACGTTCACAATTTAAGGTTTTGACAAGAGGGTAGGGTTAAGACTTTCTTTGATATAAAGTAAAACGCCACCTCCATTTCGATTTATTCGGCTTTTCTCAAATATTACATAACCGGGAAGTGAATACTCTGCTAAAAAGTCTCTATCTTCTGTATTGAGCCAAGATTCTGTTATGCCAATCACATCATAATTTTCTGTAAACACTAGCTCCTCTAAATCTGAAAATTTATTGTGTATGCTACGAGCGTTTGCATAGAAAACCTTTAAATTTGTTATTTTAGAACTCCCGGAATGCTCTTTAATAATATTTTTGGTTCTTGTTGGATCTACATTTATGTTCATGGCTGTCCTCGGTCCTCGCTGTCTTCGGTCCTTATCGCTGGTGGTCCTCGGTTGCCTCTGTTTTTTTCTTGGCGTTGGATGATTTATGTCACTGCTGCTTCTTCTCGGATGGCGTTTTTTGATCCATGGCTGCGGACTGCTTCGTGTAGGAGACGACCCATGCGTGCTGAACCCACAGGGTTTAGATGAGTGCCATCCTTGCGGAACAGAGTAGGCTGGTTGTAGAAGTTGTCCCAGAGGTTGATGAATTCAACTTCTTCCCTCAGACACAAATATTTTAGTCGGCTATTTGTGCTGAAGGCCTTGTCGTAGAATTTGTCAGGTGCGTCGATCTTGGGGAGAATGCCTGAGATGATGATATTCCTGGACTTGTTTTTGTAGTGCTGGATCATTTTGCGATATTTCTCTATCAACTCTTCGGATCTGGTGTGCATGACGTCATTTGAACCAGCATGGATGACAAAAAGGGTATTTTCATTTGCATCCTTTGTGGTATCTTCGAAGGCTTCCACAATGTCGTCCAGTCCAGCTCCTGGGATGCAAAATCTTTTCCGTTGATTTGGGACTGTCGCAGAACTCTTCGACCTGTCCTCGTAGGATGGAATCCCCAACGAGCCTGGTCTCTTCTGGTTCGTCTTCCATCTCTACCAATATCTCAAATCTATTTGACATTGTGACTGGTAGATGAGACCTTTTCTGCGTTGGCCGTGCACCGTTCCTCACTGGTGTAAATCCGGAAACCTGTGGTGGCGGGACTCTACGTACAGGTCGGGGAGAGGAGTGGTTAGAACGGGGGCGAGGGGTTGGTACTGTTCGTGCTAGCAGGCTTCTTGCACGAGGAGTGGGGGAGAGACTAAGGTGAACAGGGCGGCTGTCCTGGTTTGATGTCGGCTCAGGTTCGTCAGAAGCATCTGCTGCAGTGTCTTACTGCAGGTGTTGGATTGTTGGCAGATGACGTTGGGGCGGTGGTGGATGCTGGAGTTGAAACAATTGGAGTTAGTGATACTCCAACATTGAGTGTTACAAACTCTTGGAGTGATTCCAGCTTGCTGGTGAGGGCGTTGATCTTGTTGTGGGCTTCATCCAATTTTGCTGTCAAATCTTCTCGTTGCTGGCAGAGTCGGCAGACTTGTGGATCGGCAGGAGCAAACATGGAAGCACCAAACCTACCGGCGCAGTTCGTACAGGCACGAGGCATGGTGACGATCACTTTCTTCAGATCACTTCACTCACTTAAAAACACTTAACTCACTTTAAAAACACTAAACTCACTTTAAAAACACTTCACTCCCTTCAGGTCGCTTCACTTACTTAAATAGGCCTAACCGAAAACAAAAATGTTGAAATACACACAAATAGGTTATCAGCGGTGATAGCCTAACCGAAAATTAAAACAAAACAAAATTAAATTTGAATACGCAGTGATAGTCGAACCGAAAACAATTTTGTTTATTTAAACAGAAGTAGGCCACCAGGGGTTATAGCCTATCCTAAACGAAAACAAAAATTATGAAATACCGGTACGCAGAAATAGGCCACCAGCGGTGATAGCCTAACTGAAAATTTAAAAATTGAAGTACGCAGAAATAGGCCACCAGGGTTGATAGCCTAGACTAACCGAAAACAAAAATAACCGAAAACAAAAATTATGAAATACCGGTACGCAGAAATAGGCCACCAGCGATGATAGCCTAGACTAACCGAAAACAAAAATAACCGAAAACAAAAATTATGAAATACCGGTACGCAGAAATAGGCCACCAGCGGTGATAGCCTAACTGAAAATTTAAAAATTTGAAGTACGCAGAAATAGGCCACCAGGGATGATAGCCTAGACTAACCGAAAACAAAAATAACCGAAAACAAAAATTATGAAATACCGGTACGGAGAAATAGGCCACCAGCGGTGATAGCCTAGACTAACCGAAAACAAAAATAACCGAAAACAAAAATTCTGAAATACCGGTACGCAGAAATAGGCCACCAGCGGTGATAGCCTAACTGAAAATTTAAAAATTGAAGTACCGTACGCAGAAATAGGCCACCAGGGATGATAGCCTAGACTAACCGAAAACAAAAATAACCAAAAACAAAAAAGTATGAAATATGCAGAAGTAGGCTACCAGGGGTGATAACCTACCTAAAAAAGCAAAACAAATATATATATATATATAATAGAATATGTAACTAAATATACAATTCACCAAATAGAGATTATATAAGAATAAAGTGTAACTGCACACAAGGGGTTAATATACTGTATCAACAGATGGCGCTGGTGTCACTGTAGGCTAGTCAAGCAGGATTATATTTAGATAAACAAAGTTATCAGTCAAAGGTTACTACAAGATCATGCAAGCAACAACTAAAATTACAGATATATATATAGCTACAGTAGGATACTGAATACGATAACTACTAGAGTTAATAAGAAAATACAAAGCTAGGTCGATTAGAGGTGCGCGTGCGTCGTCTGCTACAAGCTAGGATAACAAATGTAAACAACAATGTTTATCAGTCAGAAAAGCAATAAAATAACATGCACGGTAACTACAGAACTATGTAGAGGTTACACAAGCACTTAACTACTGTTCATGCAATGAATAAAGGGAATTGGGATATGAAATACTCAAATTAGGATCGAGTTTTCTCAGTGGCGATGCGGAGCTGTAGGCGGTGCTAAAGCCGGCGGGGTAGGGTGTAGGTTGATGATGGATTCGTGGAAACCTAAATTAAATCTCTAATAATTACGTGGTGGTACCTACAAATACGCGCCCCTTCAGTAAAATTGTACCCACAAAAAGTGTTCATACATTATTTTTAAGGTACTCAGCTACTGCAATCACTGTTGTATACTTGAAATTGTAAAATATCTCTTGTGCTCACTTGAGAGCCTTTCAGGAGGACTTTTTCCCACAAAAGAAAGGGTCAGTAGCTTTTTTGTATTGTTATTTAAATGTAGTGTGTTTAATACTATGTACATATTGACGGTTAATACAATATTGTAATCATAATTCAATCTTAATTTGATATTTGCACTATGTTACGACCGGGACTCGTTTAAAACAAGGGCTCTTAATCATTGGACTAGAAAGGCTCACAGCCACAACGGTAACACTAGATCCAACCCTCGAACTTATAATGCCGGCGCACAAAGAACACCTATACCCTCCAGAGTTAAATCTGCGATAACGGGGTATCCTATAACTCGGTATAAATGCACTACTACTACAAACTGATGATCTCTGATACAGTCTGATCACAACAACATACAATTACGTTAATAAAGTATACAAGGAAAAAGATAGAAAGCTTAATTAAATCACTGCAATGATTTAATGCAAACTATAAGAAGGTATATTTAAAGTTACTCTAAACAACAATAAACTGTCACTCCTATATTAAAGAAAGTGAACGAAAGTCCCAAAGCATCGAGCAGGAATCTTCTGAAGAAAGTCTGATGCCGCGTAAGATGATCGAATCGGATTTTGAACTGTTATCTATATAGCAGGAACAAGATATGACAAGTGTAGGGACATACAGGGTTAACTGACACAGGAATAATAATAAATGCGCAATAGTATTGTCTCCAACAACAAAAGAAGGACTTCCTCAGGCAACTCAAAAAGCCTGCTCGGGTTGTGCAACTCAACAACAACCAAGGCTTACAGTCAACGTGAATAAAAATGCTGCATACATAACATAAGAGCTTATGATCCTAATCGGGTGTCTGGTAGGCTAATAAAGTCTAGCTGGGATGTCGTAGGCTAGGAAACAATGGCTGAGCAAGCGGCTCGTAGCCTAGCGAGGTCCTTAAGACTGTGCGGCCAAATTACGTTAAATGACGGGGTGCTCTCTTGAGAGACCCAGATCGCTAGTTTCTGGTTCTCTCCTGGCGACCCTCTCAAAGTCAAAACAAAACGAGTTAGCACAGTGTTGGGTGGCAGAGGCAAAAGCCCTCACTCGCAACACAGTGCTAAACTCACAAGGTACACAGTCAGAAAGACCACATAGGCTTCCCACGTCTCCGTTGCGATTGTACAGACTCAACAAAACCTGTTCCACATCGGAAATCACAACACAAGTAGCCTTACCCCAGTCTAGCATTAAATAGCCCAGCAGACAGCCAAGGAATAGGTAGGGAGACACCGTGAGTGTGTCGAACCTCTACAGACAAAATGGTAACCCCTCCAAAATGCCTAACTAAACATATAATATCCGAGAGCTTCAGCATATAATACGATGACCGATATATGAAATCGTGCAGAACCAAAGAGGAGTTATGATATTAAATAGAGAGGAAGAATGAGAGGTAAGAAGTTGAGAGAGAGAGAAAGTGCTCTATAGGTAGAAGTCGGGGACAGGTGGCAAGGGATATGTTAAGGGTATGCTGGTCAGGCAAGCTCTGAAGAGAGTAGCTCCTCGGGACCCCTAGGATCAAACAAAGGCATGGTGGTCAGCCAATCACAGTCCGCTAAGTCACCAGGCAGCAGACCTGCAGAAGGCGCCAGGAGCCACCAGCCAATCAAGAGGCGAAAGACGGCACGCGCGCGAGCCTACGAGCGGGGGGAAGGCAGCACATGTATACGCATGCACACACTACCACCCCACTGCCTATATGGTTCTCTCTCTCCTCAACAATATACAATGCATCTTATGTTCTACTCATTATATAAAATATAATGCATTGTCACAGGCGAAAATAAAGACCACTTCTGTACTGCCTGTAACATGACGATTCACAAGAAACAAAGTACAACATTGTAGATAGACTGTAGCCAAATACATTGGCCCGGCGAGTGTTAGCGAGTGGCCAAGCGAGCGGCTGAGCCCACGTGGCGTTCTGTTAAGCTGCAGGCGTCACAACTGCTTTCGTTGAAGACTACGAGCTGCTGAGCAAGTATTGTTACCTGTACAGTCTCAAGGAGGTACAACTGAACAACAAGATATTAGTCCAGTAGCCAAGCCCATGAACCCAAAAAGTGTTGGTACTATAAGGTTTTTTGCTGGATTCGTGAAGATTTAGGCCTCATGAATCCAAATCCACCTCTTATCGGAGTGCCAACTATGGGGAACTTCTGCAATTTCCATAAATCCAAGATGGTCACCAACGTGATTGTTTTAAGGAGTAAATTGCCAATATCTAAATATCAAGCTAAAGGAATGAATTTGGTGTCTACACCTAGGTTTTCATAATATATTAGGAATACAATGGAAGTGTCAAAAAGTGCCTCATATGTCCCCAGGTAACCAGGCTCAAAGAGGAGGACCCTTGACACAGATGATCGTAACTGCATCATGGTGGAATTCCATAAGTATATCCTTGCCTTACAGATCCTTCACCTGATCTCATCAACATCATTAACCCTTTGGCTGCGGGCTGTTTTCGGCTATTTAGGGCATATTCAGGCACTCCTGAATGATAAATCAAGCATCTGCATTAAATGAAGCGAAAAGCGAAAAGCGAAAGCGAAAATAGCTTCAAAATGACACCAGAACGGACTGTACACGTGGTCTGGTTCACCTGCAGTGATCCCAGTGAAACGCGGGAACCCCGCTATTATGTAACACTCGCTCGCTTGGCTACACTGATGAGAGAGACAGAGAGAGACTCGCCCGCCACACAGCTTAGCTCAGTGAGCTGCTCGGTGCTCTCAGGGTCGGAGGTGGGCCCCTCACGCTCCCACCCACTGACACTTGATTCTTAAGTTTTTTACAGGCTTTTAAAGTCTGAAAATTGCTGTAACTTGCCTGAACATTCCAGAACTTCACCCGCAGCGAAAGGGTTAATAAGAAGGTTACATAATTTATGACACCATTAATGTAGCTGATGCTGTGATTTTTGGCGAGAAAATGAAACAGGACTTCACAAAATATCTGCCTGATGGATTCCACAGCTCCATTACATGGAAACAATGAAAAAGAGATCAAATTAGGTATCAGCCTTACATCTGATTTTGAGTAATTATATTATAATTGGCCCCGTGCAGTAGAAGGGGGCTAAGGGACGATATTGAAAAATCGGAGTTAAGCGCGCCAACAGGTTCACTCAGGCTTCCTCTATGATGTAAACACACTTGGCCCCCTCTACCTCACTTCTGAACATGCTAAATTTCACTTTATTGCAAGGCAACAGAAAGGCGAAAATCCTTTGAAAATCCCAGGCTCGTGGTGCCGCAGCAAAGAGGGCTAAGTTCTCCCGCGCTCCTCTCAACCAATGGGAGGGTTTGTTTACCGGGCTCTCAGCCAATCACGGCCCGCGGCGGCCTGGGCAGGGACGCGGGAGGTATCAGTGTGTTTCTAGCGGTGGCAGCCATAACTCGGGATTTATACAGTGCATTATTAAGTGTTTTAGGCAAATATGTCAGACACTGAGAGTGATGAGAGTACACCACCAGCACCAGGAGACATCCCTGATGAGGATAGAGGTACAAAAAGGCCAAGGAATGTTGCTGGTTGGAAGGCAAGTGTGTGTAAGAACAAGAGAAACTTGGGCCAGGAGTATGTCAGCCGTTCCACGAAAAAATTACCAAGAAGCGGGAGATTGGAAATCCCTGTCGTGATGGATGTTTCGCTAAACTTGGCATCCAAGTTATAAAGGATATTTTCACTGCTTTTTGGGAGATGGGTGACTTTAATTTGCAGAATAGTTACATACAAAATCTATCTGAAACCTTACCAGTGAAGAGGAAGAAAACAAAAGAAGCAGTGAGCCGGCGTACCCTTTCCCGATGTTTTTATGTGGTCCACAATAATGTGAAAACAAAGGTGTGTCGTGCAGCTTTCGTGGCCATACATGGGTTGTCCATCAAGCGGGTTGTGAATGCCATAAACAAGCTGACACACACCTCAACCCCTCTTCTTGACCGACGTGGCCGTCATGAACCTTCCAACAATATTAAAGGAATCGAAGCTGAAAGGGTTAGGGAACACATCCGCAAACTTCCCGCCATGTCCAGCCACTACAGTCGTGCAAAGGCTCCGGACCGGAAGTACCTAGATAGTAGTCTCACAATAAAGGAACTATATGAAGCATACCTTGAGTGGATGAGTGAAGAACATAATGGTGAACCACAGTGCACATTCCATTACTACACTGACGTTTTTACCAAATGCTTTAATATTAGCTTTGAACCCCCCAAGGTAGACACATGCACCACCTGTGATAGTCTAGAGGCTCGTATCAACAATTCCACCGACGATGCCCAGGTGGAAGCGCTGACTAATGAGAAGAAAACACACCTGAAGGAGGCAACAGAAGCTCAGACTTTCTTAAAGGCCTTACGAACTGATCGAGACCCTGAAACAAGAGCTATTTATTTGTTAGTAGTCTTGGCAAATCCAACGTCAAGGCTATTAACCTAATTGCAATGACGACTTGTCTATTTTGACTGCTATGTCGTCATTCCAACTGCGGTTAAAAAGAAAACGTCTAGAGTCTACTCCTTATCTTGCTCTAGGAGACGTTGTACATTAACCAAAACTACCACCGAAGGTGAAAAAAGCATAGAAGAGAAGAAAAAGGGGTTTACCTTAGTTACCGCTCAAGGCCCATCCCGTATTCCGTCATGCGCAGATCCCTGTCGAACGTGCGCATGAGCAACCCTCTCTTGTCATAATTTTTTCACGCGTCGCCATTGTTGAGTCCGCTTTTGTTGTGCTCCTTCAATTCACCCTGTTTTAGGTTCGTTTCGGCTTTTCTGGCCTTCTTTTTGTTAGACAGATGTTACGTGATCTAGGGCACACGTAAATGGGCTCCTCAGTGTGTTTAATGGAGACGCGTGTGGAAATAGCTACCGAAGGTACGGGGGCGCCTGGCGTTCCTCGTGTGTGTTTTTCATTTCTTTCTCTTTTCATATTCTTTTTTCCTGTTAGTCTGGGCATAGTTTAGCTTTTAGCTTATTTTAGCCTAGCTTGTTTCTCATTCAGGACTTGCTATGCCCCTATGAGTTTTCATTTTTTCATAGCCTAGGTGTACAGTTGGTTCACAATCTGAGATTTCGTGGTGGCGGTGCTGTTTGTAGGGTTTGTGTCGGCCGCATTATTAGCGTTATTCCCGAGTCCCCCCTTTCGAGCCTTCACTGTGTCTCAAGGGCCTGGGCGCTTGGTGGTTCGTGATATCCAGGGGTACCCCACGGGGGCCCCTCCCTCACACCACAGGGTTTTTCGCCCCTGACACATTCTCTCCTCACGGCTAGGCCACCCTTTTTCTCGCCAGTTTCATTTACTGGTTTTTGTTTTCCCTTCCTGTTTTCACCTCCATCCTTTCCTAGCCTTTTGCCCAATCCTGGGGTACCCCACGGGGGCCCCTGTTTGTGCCAAACCACCCTCCCTGCCACTTCTCCTCATGGGCTTTGCTCTATCTCTGTGGGTTGGGTGGTTCCTGGGGGATGTGCCTCCTCTCCCCTGGTGTGTCTTCCTTGCCTCTCCCTTGACCGGTTGAGTCAGGATATTATCAAGGAAGACACTGCTCAGCTTGATGGCCATCGTCGCTTGGAGTTCATAAGGAGATGACGCTTTTTATGGGCCTCTTTTGGTTTTCCCTAGACGCTCCTCTCGCTTTTTCGGCGCCGGACCATCTCGGCCGGTCCCGCAAATTTGCGGAGTGCTCGATTCGGTCCTTTGGGACGTTTCGGCTCCCCGCAAATTTGCGGAGATCGCTGGGGGGTCCCGCGGAGATGCGGGAGGGTTGTGTCGGTACGGTTATGCCTCCATTGGCCCGCAAATTTGCGGTTATAGTTGGCTTTCACTGTTGACCCTTTTTTATGTCATATTGTTGCCTGATACTATATTGGTGTATGCACTTTTCTGGTGTTATGGACCCTGCATGTGAGGTGTTGAGTGCTGGTTAACACTTTCTCCATCTTTGCAGGTTCTGCTTGTGCTCTTCCGCCTCGCCCGCCCTCCTCACCTCCCTCGGTGCTCCCGGTTTAGAGTGAGTACGACTTCCAGTTTGCATGTGTGTTCCTGTTTACCCATGCTCATTCCCTGGTTTTTATTGGACATTATCTTCACTTACTCCGTCAACGTGCTGCTTATGGTGTGTGTTCTTCCGTTGCAGGTGGGATGCCTTGCTTTCGCCAGGGCTGTGGCTCCCCGTGCTTGGAATGCCACAGGTCCTGCTTACGCCACTCTCAATGTGTGTCCTCTACGGCCTACCTCCCTGCTCTGTGTGGCCCGTGTATGGACCTGGTGGATGTGGTGGACCATCACCCTGGTTCCTCTGACGCGGCGGTGGCCTCTGCATCCCTTCAGTCTGTGTGGGCGGTGGTCTCCCACCACATTAGGTCTGTGGGCCACCGTTCCCCAGCCTTTGTTGACGACCGGATCCGCGTCGCCCTGGGCATCCCTGACCCGTCTGGAGGCCGTTTACCTGGCCCTCTCCCTGCTCGGGCCCTACTCCCTGAGTCCCGTGGTCGGTCATCACATCGTCGGGAGGATCCCCAGCTCCGTCCACGCTCTCGCTCTCCTCGTCGCCCGTCCTCTACTGCCCCTCATCGTCCTCCTGATCGCCTTGACTCCGCCAGTCGCCCTCATCATGGTTATCGCCCTGAGGCCGGGGTTAGCGTCTCTGCCCCTGTACGCCCTCCCGTGGCCTCTCCGGATAGGGGCTCTACTACCTTCCGCCCGCTTCCCCTGCACAAAAGACGTCCTCTTCATTTGTCCTCTACGCGCGTGGATGTTCATGCTGTAGCTGGCCCTCTGCTCCCTCCTCCTACTCTGTCCAGGGGGGTCCGCCAGGATGTAGTTGCTTCTCCTCCTACTTCTCCTGCTTCGGTGCCTCTTCTTCCTTCACGGTCTCGTCCCAAGGTGGAGGTCCCTCCCTCCTCCGCCTCGGTGTCGGGCCGCCCTGTTCTCTCAGCCCCGGGGATCCTTGCTCTGTTTCCCCCCGCGGCTCCTTCTGACCTCCTTTCACCCGGCCAGCCTTCCCACTCCCGTCATCCTGCTCCTCTTCCTTCTTCTATCCCTGATCTTCGATTACCGGCTCCCCGAGGGGGTACCCCGCCGCTTGACTCGGTGGAGTATAGCGAGGTTTCGGGGTCCCCTTTCTCGGGGGCTGACGTGTCGCTGGAAGAGGGGGATGGTGATGTTTCCCCCTCGGGCGTTAGTGATCGGGGACGAGACCCTCAGGGGCGCCACGGCCGTCGTCGCTCGCCTTCTTTGGGCCGCGACGCTGCTGTTTCGTGTCGTGGGTCTCGCTCTCGCTCACGCTCGCCCCTGCGGGCCGAACAATCTTCGGGGGGGTCGCCTCTCTCGGATCGATTTTCGGCTATGCAGGGGTGGGTTGTGTCACACTTCGACGCGCGCTTGGAGGCGATGCAAGATTCCCTCTTATCGCGCTTCTTGGCGGTGACACAACCTCAGCGCCTCACCCAACCTACCCCTGCTTTGGTCCCCCTCCCCTCTGCGGTGCACCACATTCCTTCTCGCCCTGCTTCTCCGCCTGCCCGGTCGTCGGCTAGTACTGCTCCTGCCCTGGCTCAGGTGGTTGCCCCTGCTGTCTCCCATGCGGGGGTTCTCCGTCTGCTAGGGCAGGGTCCGCGCTTGCCCCCCATCCAGAAGGCCAAGGTCCCGTTGCGGACTATGCCGCTCCTCTATGGCTCCTTGGCTGTTTGGAAGGGGGTGCAGGCCTCCCACCCGGAGCGTGCTACCGACTTCCCGTCAGGTGAGAGGGCCCTACCTTCGGACTGGTCGGTACAAATTAATGATAAGATGCAGTTCAGGGCGATCAGGGTGGATGGTCAGGTGGCCGACGTGGAGGTGCGGGCTTACCCGACGAGGACTGACCTTCAGTACTTTTCGGTGAAGCCCAAGCCCCCGTCTGCTCCTCGGACTAAGCTCTGGTCAGACTTCAGCCGCCAGGACATCCTTCAGGATGTTCAGTCCCTGGCTGTGTTGACGGGACTGTCCTCCTATGGGACGGGTTTGTGCGACGACGGTAAGCCTGGCTTAGCCGTCGTGCTCGATAATCCTCTCCCATTGGAGGCCTGGTTTGCTGAGGCCTTAGAATTCGCCAACCGTTCCGTCGACAGATCTGTTTCAGTCCCTCCCCCGGAGTCGTCACTGCTTTTGCCTCCTCTTGTATCTGTCGGCAGATTGAATGGCAAATTCTGGTCCTGGATCAGCGCGCCCAAACTTGAAATTTGTGCTATTGCTAACCCGTTCTTCTCCCACCCAGATAAGTCCTCTGTCGACAGGGATTTTACCTTGCGGCAGAGGGTGGCGAACTTATTGTCTTGTCTTTTAGGTTCCCTCCAGACGTCTGTTCACCACCTGAGGCTTATCGAGGCGACTGCACCTGGCGATCTTCGCGAGGGTTTGGACCACGTTCGGCGGATCCACCTTCAGCTTGCGGTGTCTTTGGTTCCCGAGCTGAAGGCGGTTTTGTGCGAGGCAACTCGACAACGCCAGACGGTAAGGTCCTCGTTCTGCCGGAAAGCCCCCTTGGATATTCGTCAGGGTTTGTTGTACTCTGAGCTATATACATCGGGGCTTTTTGCGCAGGATGCTTGGGAACGCTACGCTTCTCTGTCAGCGGACCCTGCTTACGACACGCAAAGACGCGCTGTGTCGCGACCAGGGTCTTCGCAGTCCCGTCCTTCTGCCGGTCCTCTTCGGGGTGCTGCCACCAATGCTGCCGCCAAGAAAGGGCGCAGGAAAGGGAAGTTGCCGGCCAGAGCGTCGGTTCCGCCTCGCACTTCTGCTCCTGCTCCCTTTCATCCCCGCCGAGAAGGGGCTGGCCAGCCTTCCACTTCCGGCCGCACTTCGACGGGGTCAGATGCACGACGGACAGGGGATGGGGTGACCCGCCCTTTTCGGCGAGGTGGGGGGGGTAGAGGTGGTCAACGTGGCTCTTATGACCGCAGGGACCGTACCGGGGGACCCTCCACGTCAAAAAATGTGTAGGTTCTCCAGGTCGGTCTCCTCCTTGTTCTCCTTCTCGCCTCACAGAAAGGGTCGCTCACCTCATCTCGGGGGCTCCCACAGGTTGTTTTCGCCCTTGCGCCCCTCGGTGGCCGCGAGGGACATGGGGGCGGAAGATTGCACGGAGGGGTCTAACCTGGAGATGGAAGTCCAGACCCCCACTCAGCTCTTGTCAACGAAGCCGGCCTGTCTCTTCGGAGGTGGCCGACGTGATTACATCCATGCACAAGCAGGGAATCGTCTAGGAGGTGAAAGCCGGTCAACCGGTTTTCCTCTCCCGTGTTTTTCTGGTACCGAAGGACTGCGACGCGATGCGACCGGTGGTAGATCTGTCGGCCCTCAACGGGCACATCGTGAACACACGGTTTCGGATGCTGACGGTGCACCAGGTACGACTGGCCCTGCGACCTCTGTCGTGGGTAGTGTCGCTGGACCTCAAGGATGCGTATTGGCACGTTCCTATCCATCCTCGTTTCCAGCGATTCTTGGCCGTTCAGACTTCCGATCGTGTGTTCATGTTCGACAGACTTCCCTTCGGTCTCAACATCGCGCCGCGGATCTTCTCGAAACTGGTGAAGCAGGCTCTGGATCCTCTCCTCAGGAGCGGCCTCCAGATCCTGTTTTACTTGGACGACTGGTTGATAGTTTCAGACACCCTAGAGCAGTGCGTCCGCGACACCCTCACAGTAGTTCGACACATCACACAGTTAGGGTTCAAAGTCAATATTCCCAAGTCACGCCTGACCCCGTCGCGTGTCGTGACGTGGGTAGGTCTCGAATGGGATCTGTCCAACGCTACGGTAACCCAGAGTCAGCCAAACGCGGTGAAACTTCGCAGGAAGGTCTTCGCCGTGTTGCACTCGGTCTCCCTCACGAGGAGAATCTGGGACTCGTTAGTGGGTTCACTGAATTGGGCTGCTCTGACCATTCCCTTAGGGAGGCTCAGGCTGCGCCGCCTAATACTCATGGGCAACAAGGTGTTTCCGTTGGCCTCTATGGATCGGCTCATGCCGATCCCGCGTACCATTCACAGACACTTAGGACACTGGGTTGCTCGGGGCACGCTCTCTGCGGCTGTGCCCTGGACCGCCCCCCCGCCGACGATCTGGGTGGATACAGATGCGTCGAGCGAGGTAGGGTGGGGTTACCAATCCAACCTGGGACATCAACATCACGGCAGATGGGTGGGACACACACACCTACACATCAATGCCCTCGAACTATTGGTTCCCTTGTTCTTCCTGCGGGACCACGCGCTGGCCCTTCGGGGCCAGTCGGTGGCCTTCCGGATGGACAATCAGACAGCTGTCCACTGTATCCAAAAGCAGGGGTCCTCCAGGTCTTTGACTCTGTTGGGGATCTCCGAGAAGTTGTTCTTCCTCGCGAACCGACACAACATCTCCCTGCACGCCTCCTACCTGCCCGGGACTGCCAACCTATGGGCGGACGCCCTGTCGAGAGGACAGGGCGTTCTTGTAGAATGGGCAATGAAACAGACTGTATTCGACGACCTCGCGGCTTCCTGGGGTGTTCCGGAGGTCGACTTGTTCGCATCGAAGGAGACGTGCAAGTTGCCTCGGTACCTATCCCTCCGGACTCGTACTCCGAAGGGGGGTCCGGACGCTTTCATGGAAGACTGGAGCAGGTGGCAGTCGATATACATATTTCCGCCACCAGACGCACTGTTGATGTGCAAAGTCCTCGCGAGGCTGCGGCTGTACCGCGGCAGAGTCTGGCTCATAGCTCCTCTGTGGCCGGCCCAGGCTTGGTACTCCCAGTTGAAGCGGTGGTGCCCGAGTCCGGTCCCTCTCCCTCTCTCACACTTCCACTTGAGCCAGGTTGGAGACCTACGGACCTCGTTGGCCTTCGCATCGTGGATGTTCGTGAGGCGCGGTGGCTCCCAGTCCACGGAGGGGACCTGACTGACTTCCTGAAGCGTTCATGGACGTCTTCGACTTGGGGGACTTACGAGTCCCACTGGAGGTCTTTTACTAGGTGGATACAGGACACTCGCCAGACTGTTAGCTCTCCTTCCCTCGTCCTACACTACTTGTTTCACCTCTTCCGTACACGTCGCTTTCAAGTCAACACTATACGTAACCACTTGTCTGCCATCCGGGAGGTCTTTGAGTCCGTCACTGGGCTGGTCGTTCCGCCAAAGGAGCTGGATTCCTTCATGAAGGCTGCCTTCAGGGAGCGACCGGCTCCGCGCCAGATCCCTCCTCAGTGGGATCTGGGGCGTGCTCTGGACCTTCTGGCTTCACACACATATACACGGGACACTACACCGGTTCAGTTGCTGGAGCGTACACTCTTCCTTGTCGCTCTGGCCACTGGGGATAGGGTGTCTGAACTAGCTGCCATGTCGCGGTCCCAGGAATGCATGCGATTCTCCCCATCCTTGAATGTCGTCACGTTAGCCCCCTCCCCTCATTTTGTTGCCAAGAATGAGAGAGAGACCCACGTTTTCAAGCCTTTCACCATCCAGGCTTTAAAGCGTGGGCATACTCACCATGTGTTGTGCAGGCCTTGCATTCCTATGTTGAGTCTGTGGCTCCGACTTCGGGGACTGCTGTGTGGGTGTCTCCTCGGACTGGTGGGAGGCTCTCGAAGGTACAGATAGGACGCCACATTTGTCGGGTCATTCGTGCCAGTAACCCTGCTTGTCGGGGTTCTGCGCACGATGTGCGGTCCTTTGCTGCCTCCTTACGGTTCCTGCAGACTCGTTCGTTGCCTGACGTCGCCTCGGCGGGTTTGTGGTCTTCTGTCCATACCTTCGTCTCCTCCTACCTCTCCATGTCCATTGTTAGACCCCCTCGGCCTGTGATAGCTCTCGGGAGTCGTGTTTCCTAGAGCTCTAGCGAAGTTGCCTGGTCTTCCCCCCTTGTCACTCTTTCTTTTACTTTGTTTTCTTTGAAAAGGGGGGGGGGGGAGTACGGGTTTGCAACACTGGATTGCAAGTTTGGGATTATGTTATATGTATACAGTACATAAGTGTTTTTGCCAACTTGAAAATTGTGTTTTATTTTTGTGTTCCATGTTTTTGTTCGTTTTGGAAGAAAAGGGATTTTGTGTACAGTACTTTTTGGTTTAAGACGAGTCTATGGTTTTGCATTACTATGAATGACGGGCACATGTTAAAACTGCTCTTTTTAGCTACTCCTCAGTTTTTCACTCTTTTATTAAACTCTCTTGTTTAAATTGTGTTTCTTTGTCATTCATAATTTTGTCTTATGCATTGTTTTTTTTGGTATGTTGGGCTTGGATGTCCTCCTCCTATTTGTTATGCAGCCTTGACGTTGGATTTGCCAAGACTACTAACAAATTGGGAGGTTTGACGTGCCTACCAAATAGGAAAACCTACTATTTGGTAGTAGTCTTGGAAAATCCAACGTACCCTCCCTCACGCCGGACCCCTGCCCATCCGCGTTCTTCTGCTGACATGAGATGTGATGACAAGAGAGGGTCGCTCATGCGCACGTTCGACAGGGATCTGCGCATGACGGAACACTGGATGGGCCTTGAGCGGTAACTAAGGTAAACCCCTTTTTCTTCTCTTCTATGCTTTTTTCACCTTCGGTGGTAGTTTTGGTTAATGTACGTCTCCTAGAGCAAGATAAGGAGTAGACTCTAGACGTTTTCTTTTTAACCGCGGTTGGAATGACGACATAGCAGTCAAAATAGACAAGTCGTCATTGCAATTAGGTTAATAGCCTTGACGTTGGATTTTCCAAGACTACTACCAAATAGTAGGTTTTCCTATTTGGTAGGTTGGGAGGTACGTCAAACCTCCCAGTGTTGACCTACAGCATATTTTACCCACACCCCGCATCAGTACTGGAGCAGCTTATTATAAGAAGAAGCTTTGGACTTATAATTTCTGCATACACGATCTAAAAACCAGCACAACTACCATGTACATCTGGTATGAGACCATGGCCAAGCGTGGCTCCATCGAGATCGCCAGCTGCATCAAGAAGTGGGTTGATGCCGAGATGGAGAAGGAAGATTTCACTAAGTTGATCATAGTGAGTGATAATTGCGCCGGACAAAATAAAAATATTAATTTAGTACTGTATTACCTGCGAGAACTTCATTCTGCACGCCTCACAGACATTGATCATGTATACCTGGTATCTGGCCACAGTTTTATGGTCTGCGACAGGGCATTCGGAGTTATTGAGAGGAAGATTACGAAGGGCAAGAACTACTACACACCTGAGGACTACTGCATCGCCATCCACACTGCTGTCGCCAATAACTACCCTGTCGTCAGGATGAGACAGGATGATTTCCTCGACTTCAGCATCATGGAACGACTCGTCACAAAACGCAAGGCCCCTGGCAGCACCTTCAAGAATGCCCGGAAGCTAATGTTTAGACTGAACTACCGAGAGGGGTACCTGTTGAAATCCGACTACAAGAATGATGGCGAAAATATCACAGAGGTACGACTACAGAGAGGACTTAAAGACCCCTGGTCAAAGAGAAAATTCGACCTGAGTGCCCCGCCCCTCCCACGCAAGTACACAGCACCCATACAATTTCGAGGCGGAAAGGATAAAGACCTAGAATACCTCCTCGATTTTATGCCAGTCTCCAAGAAAGCCTTCTATGAAAACATCATCGAACCCCACAGGAATGGTGTGGCTCAACTTGCAGCGGACGACAAGGAAGACGAGGAAGATGTGGATGACATGTTGTTAGGATACAACAACTAGTGGGGGGGAGTTGGGGAGGGGTGGGGGGAAGGGGTCAAGAAAACGTGTGTTTGACAGTGAGAAGAATAATCATATAATTTTTTATTAGTGTGATCATGATTAGAAAATACAGTAAAATTAATAAGTTCGATTTTCAACAATAAAGATTAATATTATGTTATACAAAAGTTAGTAATGTGCCTGTTGTGAATATTATTCCATCCTGTGTCGCTACCACAACCATCGTACACTAAGCTCAAGGATGACTGGAAGAGTGCTGCCAGGGAGGAGTGCTTTCTTCCGTGTGTGGTGAGTAACTATTTTTTATAATTATTATTATTGATAATCTATCTATCTATTGCCTGACGCCGTGATCCCCGAAGGGGTGGCCACGAACGAACTGCCCCCATGCACTTCTGTCCCCAGTCAGTCGACGCCCCTCCCCCCAACCAGCACCGCCTTCGTTCATGTACTTCCTCACTCCATCCTTCCACCTCTCATTCGGTCTACCTCTCCCTCTCTGTCCCTCCACCTCACTCTCGTACACCCTCTTAGTCATTCTCTCGCTTTCCATACGTTCCATATGGCCGAACCATCTGAAGTTGTTCCTTTTCACACTTTCCAGCACATCTACCTCCACACAACACCTCCTTCTTACTTCCTCATTAGTCTGTCTATCCCTCCATGTAACTCCGCACGCACTCCTTAAGTAATTCATTTCCACTGCTCTCACTCTTGGTCTGAGTCTCTCAACGAACGTCCATGCTTCGCTTCTGTAAGTCAGTGTCGGGATTACCACACTGTCATGCAAGGACTTCTTCACTTCCATACTGACCACCCTATTTCTTGTTACTGCTTTTAGCGTTCCTACAATCCTCTTCCACTGTTGTACCCTCTCCCGCACTTCTTCATCCATAGTCCCATCTTTACTCAACACACTGCCCAGATACTTAAAAGAGTTGACGATCTCCATAGCCTGACCGTTCAGCTTCACCTCACACTCTGTGACTTCACCCTTTTCGAAGACCATAGCCTTGCTCTTCCCCGCATTTACCTTCAAATTCCGTTTTTCGCACACTGTTCCAAACTCATTTACCAGACCCTGCAACTCCCATTCATTATCACTCATCAGAACTGTATCATCCACAAACAGCAGTATAGGTAGCTTCCACTCAATTCCCTCTCTTTTCAGCGATACACCAACATCCACTGCTCTTGATAGTATTTCTTTCATAACTCCATCCATATATATACAGTAAACAACCACAGGGACATCACACACCCCTGTTTCAAACCAACATTCAGGTCAAAGAACTCGCTCTTATTGATAATCATAAGATTAATAATGACAAGCCAGAAAACGCAATTAATTCAGTACCGGTGACGTTTTTCTTATTTTATCCTAGTTCTGATTAGACGGTTTTATGCAGCTTAGGAAAGATCTGTGGTTACTAGATAGGTAGGGAGATACTTTGTAGTCTTTTAATTGCTAGAGGTCCTTCCTAAACTGAATAATCTCGTCAAATGTTTGCCAGAATGAAATTAAAGGGACGTCACCGGAGAAAATGGAATTTTGGGGGATTTTAACATAATTTCATATTAGTTTTGAACTTTAAATCTTTTGACCTCTATTTGATCTATCTTTTGGCGAAATTGCAAAGAATTCGGTCAGAAACTAATTGTAGCCTAATTATTATACCCTAATTTATGGGGTAATATTAAAAAAAAAAAATTATTATTTTTTTTTTTTTTATATCGATAGACAACTTCAATATCATTATTGTTCATATATATAACTTATTCCTATCTCAAATAGTTTAAGAAGATATCGATCCCCCAAAATTCCAAATATTTAATTGCGTTTTCTGGCGTTTAACGTCAGTGTACCCCTCTGCTGCGCGGGGCACTCCACAGAGTACATACTATGTACTCTGTGGAGTGCCCTCTTCCATCATTGAGGAGTTTGGTCTTCTTCGCAAAGGGAATAACACCAACAAAAATTAGGAATCATATTAACCCTGTCCCCTAGATGAGGTGATCGTTGATGCCAGTCAGCTGCTGTACCATATTGTCTGGCCATGTGGAGATAAAATCTCTACACAGCTTGGGGATCAGACTTCAGATGTATAAAGGAATAATAACAAAGGTGTGCTTTGACCGCTATGGCAACATATTAGACAGGGACCATGAACAATCACACTGTTCTGGTACTACTGGAATTGGTACTCATAAGCTCACACTGAAGTCTCTTATTCCTAACCGTGAATTCATCATGGAAAAACAAAGTCAACAAAAGCCTACGTTCACGTCTGCTTTGCACTTGCACATTGGGTGAGAATATTCTGATGGTTGGAGAAGATGAAGGACAGATCCACCATGATGAGACAGATGTCAGGATGGTCAGCTACATGCTTCAAGCTATATGAGGAGGATAAACAGTGATTCACATCCTAAGTGACGACACAGACGTCTTTATTCTCCTGGTATTCTGGGTCTGGAAGCTGAAGATAAGTGTCTCCAGCTCCTTGGAATGCAAGCAGTCACAAGGTGTGCCACAGTGTCATATCCCTTCAACAAAGGAAAACTCACTGCCCTCGGCACACACAGTTATACACCATCCTTGGAGAGGAGACAGCTACACATGAAGATTTGCAGAAAACATGCCAGAAATGCTTTTCTGCACTGTATGGCCAGGCAAAGTACACAAATATGAATGCTGCTCGACATAACATTAACACCTTTACATAAAGAAGGTTAAGCCACCCTATGTGAAGACTCTGCATCCTACAGATGAATACCTGCTCCTCCACATGCTCAGAGCGCACTGCCAAACTATACTCTGGAAGGCGACCTTCAACTCAACATAACTGAATGTGATGTATAGATATATGCATGTGTAATTTGTGTTTGAATATGAGTATGTTAACCTTCGTCTAGCGGGGTTTTTTGGGCTATTTTGGGCATATTCATTCAATCAAGTATCTGCATGAAAAGAAATTTATTCAACAAAAAACTAGGCGCTACAAACTTCAAAATGAGACCAGAACGAGCTACGTAGCACTCGTCGTTTTGATGCAGTGGTACCACCAACATGGGAGTTTAGCATATAGCGGCATATTTTTTCCAGCTACGCTCACTACTGGCTACACTGCCGGCCTCTCGAGAACAGAGGGAGCGTGAGTCAGTGGGTGGCGGTAAGCCCTGGGTGTCGGCCGTGTGCCCTGCTGCGCTCCCGGCCATTTGCACTCTATTTTAACCCTTTAATAGCCTTAATAATGCTCCTAATTTGCTGCTTTTTAGATACAGACTTAAGTTGGGTCCGGCTCTTTAAGTGTTATAAAAAAATGGATGTTGATATTAACACCTACTGTACCAGAGGGTATTACCATAAATGTACCCTCCAGTACCTAGCAATTTGGCCAAAATGGCTTCAGAGTCGAGAGAGAACACGCACCCTTCCTCCTCAAAAGGTGGAAGAATACTGCCTCTTCTAGCCTGTGAGAGATTGGATATAAGCTGAGAAGTGTTGCCAAGGTCTTAGAGCAGTGCTCAACGTCGTGGTACCAGGCACCGATCGATACAGGCTGTTAAAAGGACCGCATATTATTGACGGACATCGTTCGTCGCTGGTACTGAAGAGTGACTTTTTACTGTCGGCCAACGTACGTCGCTGGGATAGTAGGTGTTAACCAAATCCAAAAGGCGGTCATTCAGTTGTCGGAACATCAACATCGTCTAAAAAATGTCGAACATTTTATATTCTGTATAGCCATTTTCATATTGAGTATATTGTATATACATGTGCAATATGTACATTATATGTAAACTAAAGAAAGTTCTTTATACTAATGAGATTCTATTTTCTCCAAGTGCCAAGTCTGGTCATTCAGTTGTAGATTAGCAATGTTTGATAAAGATTTTGTTGATGTCCGTCATTTCCTTACATTATTTTATTTCAAAATAATATAATTTCCTGAAAAAATAAAAAAAATACTTTGGTTTAACCTCCTGGACCCCAAGCAATATAATTAATACAAAAGTAGCCTACACTCCAGGACCAGCCACTTTTCAATGTTTGTTTTCCTAAAAACACATGGGATGGGTTAGTAATGAAGGAAAGACAACGTAAAACCGCTCACCTAGGTAATTTGCTGGTCCTGGGGGGATAAAGGAAAATCACAATTATCATTGGGTGATGGGTAGGCGGTATACTGGCCTATCACCCACATGCACGCAGCTGGACTTGGGGGGGGGGGGTTACGAACCATCAGTATTGTTCCGTGGGATCCTAATGTAGTTCTCATACAAATCTGAACCCTCTCGGTGCCATAGGACTATAGTAATAAAGGTGGTCACATATGTTGTGTTGCTGGTACTGTGGGTTACATACATAGGCAACGCATAACGTGTGTCAAAGGGGTTAGTGCTTGAAACTAAAGATACAGTAATAAAAAATATGTCTATTATAATTAATCGGAGTGTAGGGGGTGAGACAGTGAAGCACGGGAACGAGATGGCTTCAGAGATGGGGTCGTTTCGGGCCATGAGTGAGCACCTTGCCTCATGTGAAGGCAAGATGGCAGGTGCTCGTTGTACTCTACGTGCTTCACATGTCTCACTCCCTAGACTGGAACAAGACCTCACGGGCTTCACTGTTCATTGTAAAGCGGTGAATGTTAAGGCTCTCAGCCTATGCCCGAGAGGAAGTAAGTTGGTATATATAAAAAAAAAAAAAAAAAAAAAAAAATTATGTCCTAAATGTAGAATCATATGTGCAGACACTACCTTTCTTTTGTCTAGTAAAGTTCTTTAAAAAATATGATTCATTACAGACACAAAATATTTTGGCTTGTTATAGCTTTGAAACGCAGGAACACACAAGCCTAATTTTTCCCACTTTTAAGGTTTATGAACTTGAAAAATATAGAAACCAGAGCCAATTTTTTATTTTCATTTAGAGGTTTTATGACATTGAAGTGAAAGGATGGTGTTGAAAGATGTATGAGGGAAAGGAGGATGGGCTGGGAGGAGGAACAAGTGTTGTCAAAGGCCACGGCTGCCTAAACAAATGTATTCATAGACAAGAATTAGGGCTTCTGGCAATAGATACAGTAGATCAGGGCTAGACCCAGGTGAGGTTATAGGCATGTGATAAAGAGTCGCTGGAACTCCTGTTTCATTTGCTTGGCCTCTCTTACTGATTTTCTTTGTGCCTCATTTACACTGAGAGCAATCCAGCTAGCTCTCACAAACACCTCCTTTTCCTATCCACTTCACTACACTAAACATGCACACCACACTTCATTCCTCCACACCAAAATTAAAAAAACACAAAATGATGAATTGCAGCCCAGCCTCGGAGTCCCCAGGGGGGGGGGGGACCATAAATGCCCCCTCACCCGACCGACCATCCCCTGATGACCCCACACAAATACCTGGACCTCGGCCTGTTACTCTTTCTATTAATTTCTGCAACATTCGTGGACTTTCCTCTAACTTTCACTCTGTTGAGCACCATCTCTCCTCCTACAAACCTGATCTTCTCTTCCTCACCGAAACCCAGGTGTCTGTAGCAGCATCCAGCAACCCCTTCTCTGTATCCTCCTACTTTCTCTATCCTAGTTTCAAAGCCAAAGGCGGATGTTGTGCATATGTGCACAACAAACTCACTTGCTCTCGTGTTCCCGATTTCGACTCCTCTGAATTCTCAACTTTATGGCTCAAACTTTCCTGTCATTCTCTTACTAAATATTTCTGTGCTGTCTATCTTTCCCCTAACTCTACTAACTTTCTCAAATTCTTTGACTATCTAAACTCTACAGTGGAACACATTCTATCCATTTCTCCTTTCTCAGAAATCTCCATCTTAGAAGATTTCAACGTTCACCACCGCCAATGGCTCTCCTCTCACACTACTGATCCACCTGGTGAACAAGCCTACGTCTTTTCTATCCTAAATGACCTAGAGCAGTTAGTTCAGCAACCCACCCGTATCCCGGATCGCATCGGAGATCGGCCCAACATTCTTGACCTGTTTCTAACTTCTAACCCTTCTTCTTATACAGTCGATCTTTTCTCTCCTTTGGGCTCCTCTGACCATAAACTTATCTCTGTCACCTGTCCTATCTCTCCAGTACAGCCACCCGATCCTCCTAGCCGGCGGCGCTTGTGGCACTTTGGCGCTGCCGACTGGGAGGCTCTTCGGCAGTACTTCTTTGATTTCCCATGGAATGATTTCTGCTTCCATGGCCGAGGACCCTCGGAGAGTGCTGAACGCATTATCGAGGTAATCCTATCGGGCATGGAAGCATACATTCCATTCTCTTTCTCTCAGACTAATGCTAAAAAATCTTGGTTTACTCACGCCTGTTCTACTGCTGTCCGCAATAAGGAGGAAGCATTCAAACGGTACCGACGCCTTAAAACTCAAGACTCTCATTCTTCATATGTTTCTGCCCGGAATCAAGCCAAATCTGTTCTTCGACTTGCCAAACACTCTTTCATCAATAATAAATGCACTGAACTATCCAACTCTAGCTCTTCCCAAGCTTTCTGGCATCTAGCCAAAAACCTCTCCAACAATTTCTCTTCCTCGTCTTTCCCTCCCCTTTCCCACTCTGATGGCACAACCATCACTTCTTCCTCTGACAAAGCTAAACTCTTCGCTCAAACTTTTGCTAGAAACTCCACCTTGGATGATTCCGGTGCTATTCCTCCCTCTCCGCCCTCCTCTCTCTTACTTATGCCTAATATCCTAATCTCTTCTAAAGATGTACTTTCTACCCTCTCTGGGCTTAACACTAATAAGGCGTACGGTCCGGACGGTGTTCCTCCTGTTGTTCTCAAAAACTGTGCTTCCGTGCTGACTCCCTGCCTAGGCAAACTCTTTCGTCTCTGTCTATCCTCTAACGTCTTCCCTTCATGCTGGAAGTTTGCTCACATTCAACCTGTCCCAAAGAAGGGTGACCGCTCTCAACCCTCCAACTATCGTCCAATTGCTCTTATCTCTTGTCTTTCTAAAGTTTTTGAAACTATTCTTTCTTCCAAATTTCTTAAGCATTTCTCTTCTCATAATCTGCTCTCAGATCGCCAGTATGGCTTCCTTAAGGGTCGCTCTACTGGTGATCTTCTTTCATATCTTACTAACTCTTGGTCATCCTCCTTTCGGGACTTCGGTGAGACTTTTTCTATTGCACTAGACATATCGAAAGCCTTCGATAGAGTCTGGCATAAATCTTTAATTTCTAAACTACCCTCCTTCGGTTTCTATCCCTCCATCTGTGCCTTTGTCTCTAATTTCCTTTCCGGCCGTTCCATAGCTGCGGTTGTGGACGGCCATTGTTCACTTCCTCACCCTATAAACTCCGGTGTTCCTCAGGGCTCTGTCCTATCTCCTATTCTCTTTCTAATTTTTATAAATGATCTCCTTAACTGTACCTTAATTCCCATCCATTCATACGCAGACGACTCAACCTTACACTACTCCATTAGTTTTTCAGAACACCCCAGCCAGCAATCCCTCAACGACAAATGTAATGAAGCCATAGAACTCTTAAATTCTGATCTAAATACTATTTCCAATTGGGGCAGAGAAAACCTTGTTAACTTTAATGCTTCCAAAACACAATTTCTCCATCTATCTACCCGTCAGGATCTCCCAGCAGACTATCCCTTATTCTTCAACAATACAAAAATCAACCCTTCATATTCTCTCAATATTCTTGGTGTCTCTTTTTCTTCTGCTCTCATTTGGAAGGACCATATTACCAGTCTTGCTAAGGCAGCCTCCCAGAAGCTGGGTGTGCTCAACCGCCTTAGGGGGTTCTTTTCCCCTGCACAGCTTCTTGCTCTGTACAGGGGCATAGTGTGCCCTTGTATTGAGTATTGTTCACATGTGTGGGGAGGTTCCTCTCACACCGCTCTCCTAAACAAAGTTGAAAGGAAGGCCTTTCGTATCATTAACTCCCGTCCACTCACCAACTCTCTGCAATCTCTCTCTCTCCGCCGCAATGTTGCATCTCTCTCGCTATTCTATCGCTACTATAATAATCAGTGTTCCTCAGAGCTATCCCAGTGCATACCACCTCCTTTACGTAGGGCACGTGGTACCCGTCTTGCAACTCAATCCCACCCCTACTCTGTGCAACTCTCAAACCCAAGAGTGAAACGTTACTCTCAAACTTTCTTCTACTCAACATCTGAGCTCTGGAACTCTCTCCCAGAATCAGTCTTTCCCTCTTCCTATGACTTAAATTGCTTCATACTCCGTGTGTCCAGGCATTTTGGCTCGAACGTCCCTTGATTTTGGCCCTGTCACTCTTTCAACTATGGGGGAGGCACTCGCTATA
Source organism: Lithodes maja (assembly GCA_037953745.1). NCBI lineage: Eukaryota > Metazoa > Arthropoda > Malacostraca > Decapoda > Lithodidae > Lithodes > Lithodes maja. The sequence goes on along the minus strand of JBAKBP010007229.1, from coordinate 56,171 downwards.
GGCAGTTATGCCTTTTGCCTCCCTCAATCACATAGAAAAAAAAAGAAAAAAAAAGATAGTTTTCATTTGATTGATTTCTAAAGTATCGAATACTCGAATTGCATTTAGGCACACCCTTCCTGCATACGCGATTTGCGAATCCATGCGCAATAACAGGCTTTGAAGTGACACAAACTGTAAAACAATTTGGGTGACCTTTGCTCTTGACAAAAAGTGGCCCGGGCGGTTACCCGGAGTCCCGGACAGCTCCCCACAACAACCCTGAATTGTCTGCATATTTATTGTATTCTTTCTTTAGACTTATTATCTATCTTTTTAATAACCCATATATCTAATTAAGTAGCTTTTTAAAGATTCACCTAATCTCCCAGAATATTCTGAAAAGGTTATGTTAGGGAGTTTGGTTACTGTACTAGTAGAAAACAATTACATTAAATAAGTATATATATATATATATATATATATATATATATATATATATACATATATATATATATATATATAATATATAGATAATATAATAGAATATTTATTTATTTATTTTGTATGCACATTTGATGATCTGTATCTATGTATAACATTATTTGTCCTGCAGATTCATGAAAGATGTCTACAGTGCATGACTGGGACTATAATATTGTAGCCACTTGGCTCCAGTCTATCTATCTGGACCCTCTTTTGACAAAGTTTATTGGTAGAAATTGTTTATTGGTAGAAATTGGTTCCTGGCAGAAAATGGAACAGCATGTCAGCAAAAGTCTTATAAAATAAATTGTCCTATCTATCACTTGCCATATTTTGTGTTTATGTATACAATATTTTAAGCACCTGAGGTAATTTCATGAGCATGAAAACAAATTTAACAAGCCTGACACATCGTAGCATGTAGGAAAAGTTCTAAAACAGTACACAGCTATCAAAAGCATAACTTAGGAATCATGGAACAGATGCTGAGCACAAGTGAAACTTCAAATGATAATAATGCAGGTGAAGAAATAGAAATATGCCCACACATACATTTGAATTAATACTTTCAGGAAATATTTTGCTTCCTTTATTTTGAATACAAAAGAAAAACACATGCTCCCTGACACACTACAAGATTTTCCTATGTATGCAGTATTGATATACAATATATATATATATTGTATTCACATATTTTTTACATAATTATATTTATTTTTTGTATTTTTTTTGGTATTTGTAAATTACGGTACTGAAAGGTTGTTTATTTAGAAAGGACTTGCGGAAATTTGAGCCAATCCTGTAGATTCGGAATTTTTTTTTCAACTTATGGATGAGGGATCAATGTTTTATCTGAATATTTTATACTATATTTCAAATTAATGTAAATGTAAAGCTTTTGTAGAAGAACCTTTTCCATTGTAGTAGCAACAGAATATGGCAAGCCATGATACCAAATCAAAATTAGATTATATTCCCATCATTCACTTACTGAGAATTGCAACATCACGAGAATAGATGTTTGATATACTACAATCAAATGTGCACTTAAACCATGATACTAACGCACTGTATGATTGTAAATCTATTAAAACTATTACTTTTGATTGTATACCCTAATCATTAAAAATGGCAATTCAGGTGAAAAGGGGAAACTAATAAATGGTTAATATTATGCTGTCAACTGTAGTCTTTGAAAGTTGATGGTATACCATTTAAAATTCACCCATACATTTATTGATTGTATATATTTTTAGAGAGGCCATGTTTTGCACAAGTGAAACGCATATGGCACATGTTGAAAAAAAAAAAAAAAAAGGCCTTTTCCATACCCAATTTTTACAGAGTGCTCATGTTTATGAAGTGGAATGTCAGCCAATATGGATTATTGCTTCTACCAATGAACTTGTAGACACCCACAAACTATAGAACAAACAAATGATGCCTACATGGTATTCAGTGTGACTAAATTATTGAAGTATTATTCCATTGTATAGGGTACACTGCCATTCAGAATTTGTTAACAAGTGGCAATAGTCGAAAGTCTGTTCTCATTCTACATTGAACCTCAATATTTGTTCTAATATTTTGTAATCAGTATATGGTTAATATCTCGTATTTGTAGTTGTGAATACTAGTTCATCTTATCTATATGTTCACTCTCTAATTCACTCATTAGAATAATTATGTCAATTGTACAAATAACTGTTATTTGTTCCCTTCAAGTATGTATTGTACAAATATTAACCATGATTCCCTGGTTCTATGAGTCAATAATAAATTGCTAACTTTGCTCAATTATTTTCATAGATTAATGGAAGATTGTTGAAGCTGATAGAATATATGATTGACCAGCTGGTTCCCTTAATTGGGGACAGAATTACATTCTCCAATGACCATCGAATTCTTTGTGCAACGTGGGACCAGAGACAGTGACATGCACCACACAGACACACACCGCGAATACAAACACCATTAACCCATATACCCCCATATACCGCAGTGCAACGTGCCAAGGAGCTACGGACTGCCGAGGCACGTGCCACAGAACCAATGACTTACCACAGAACCATGGACTGGTAAGCTACTCGCCTCGGAATGACGCCCCATGGAGCCATGGACTGCAGAGCTACACGTCACAGAGCTCATCATCCAAGAACAAGAGCCTGAAGTCATAAGTGATAAAGAGGCAAGCAGCTATCACATCATTTGGAATGATCTGCAGAGCTACAAGTTATGTTTTGTATGCAGCTACTACAGCAGCTACTGAATTAATATGAATGATTTAGAATATACTTTTGTATTTCTTTATTTTACCAACAAAAGAATCATGTAAATCTTATTAAGCTCCATGTACATAGGCTATATTTTACTTGTATGATGAACAAGTGAATAGAAGACCAGAACATAGGTTTAAACAGCAAACATCTATCAAAAAACTTATACTGTACTTGTGGCAGAGAGAGGTGGATGGAGAGAGAGAGAGAGCAACATAGATGTGCTTCCTGGGCTTGTTTGATGAAGACTGACAGTCCCAGCTGTCTTCCGCACATGTAAAGGGGCAAGGGAGTGTAGAAGACAGACCCATCATATTTTGTGCAGGGAAAGGGAATGACGAAAATACGAGGAAAAATAGCCAATAATTGAGGAGGGGAGAAAGGGGGGAGAAAGGGAGTAGAAGGGTGGGTGGGTCATATGTTTGAGAGAGGAAAACAGTAGTAAGGGGGAATATGCCATTTAAACTCATATGGCTTGTATTTGAGTTTCTGTGTACTTGTATATGCGTGTTTTTTTTTTAAGGGGGGGGGGGGATGGGCATTCTTTTGCAAGGTTTATTGCCCTCCTTGGGTTAATTACATTTTATCCAGGGCCAGGTGCGTGGTGGAGAATGCCTTCCACAGTTATCACCCATCATTTTAGAGAACTAAAGGCACCCTTTTCAAATTCTTCATCCCCCCACTTTATATAGGTGGCTGTTTTACTCCTGCCACGCCTCTCATCTCATCTCAGACATAAACATTGGACTCGTTTCCCTTAAGGTCGTGTATACAGAACTTGTACATTAACAATTTGCTTTTATAATATGCAAACATTTGCGGCAATTCTGGAAATAGGCAATGGTTACTGAAGATTGAGGCATATTGTCTGATTATATTAATCAGTGTCTGACCATTGATGCCTTCTCCAGGTGGGTCTTTAGCTCCTCTTGCAGTTGTGGCTTCTCGTCAGATGTGGCTTTGCTAATATCATACAGTGTTCAATGTATCGCACTTGGAATATGTGTCGGTCTGGGGTGGCTCGAAAGATAATCTGAAATTTGGTATCAAACACACGCAGGAGATGAGACAACTTAGACATTTATTAGTGGCTTGTTATGGTGGGATAACTTCTAATGTGATCTGCCACATACCGAGTCAAACTATTTTCTGTGACTGCAGGTGGCGACCCCACTAGTCAGATGTTTATCTACCAGTCAAACTCACTGCCTTGAGTGTTCTGTCAACTCACACGGTTATATTGCTAGTATGCTAAGAAAACCCCTTTTGCATACAGCGTACAGTTTCAGCGTATCTACCAGTATAATGCAGCTAACATGCATGGCAACGAACTTTATTTGTGTCCAATACTTTGTGGAGTGGTATCACTGGCAATCTTGATACATGTTTTACAATGAATGTGTTGCGTAGTGCATGTCGCCTATTGCCCATAAATCAGTAAGTCTGGATTAGGCTATAGACCTTGTGATTCTGGTATAACTGCCATCTGAACAAGGTGGGCCTAGAACTTAAATAGCCACATTTTGCCCTTTTGATCGGTTAGCATACAGCTCACCCCTACTCCTGGCTCTTCGGCGGTGTCGTTGGTGCCCAACATAATGCTGGGGCACTAGCATAAAGCACTTGAGTCACAAATAAAAAGCAGTTAATCTTATAAATTCAAAAATAAACACTGCAATTTCTCTGAACCAGGACCTTTCTAGAATTAATGAATGGGGACAAAAGAATCTAGTTTCCTTTAATGCACAGAAAACCAAGTACATTCAATTTTCTAACCGACAGAATCTCACTGACTCCCATATATTTTTTAATTATGTAAATATTCCCACTTCCCCTAGTATTGACATTCTCGGTGTAACATTAACTACTAATTTGAGCTGGACACATTATGTTAGAAGCATTGCTAAGAATGCCTCTAAAAAACTGGGACTCCTGTACAGAGTTCGAGAATTCTTCACTGACGAGCAGTTGGCCGTAATATATAAAAGTCATGTGCGTTCTCAGATGGATTACTGTTCACCTCTGTGGAGTGGAAGTGGAGTGGTTGCATTGAGGCAGTTGGACAAAATTCAAAATAAAGCTATTAGATTAATCAATAACCCTGCAATCGCACAGGACCTTCCTACATTATCCATACAAAGAAACGTTGCATCCGTTGCATTATTCTACAGATATTTTCACAGCAATTGTTCCGAGGAACTTGCTTCAATTGTGCCGCCTCTCCACATCTTTCCCCGTAGAACTAGGGCAGTGGAGAGCACCCATGAATTTACACTTTCTCCTCCACAATGCAGAACTTCTGCTTATCAAAACTAATTTATCCCTAGAACTACTACTCTTTGGAATTCACTTCCCTCGAGTTGCTTTCCACAAACTTACAATCCAGTTGTTACAAACATTTTATGAATGGAGGATGCCTTTAGGCACATGGACCTTTTTGTTTTATCTGTGTTTTTCCTTCCTCCGTTCATTGTTTCTTTAACCCTTAACGATCGGGGTCGGACTTAAGTCCGGTTCCAATTTGCAGCAAGTTAGGAGCATTATTATGTCTTTTAAAGGGTTAAAGTCGAGTGTAAATGGCCGGGAGCGCAGCGGGCCAGACAGCCGACTCCCAGGGCTTACCGCCGCCCATTAACTCATGTTCCCTGTGTTCTCGAGAGGCCGGCAGTGTAGCCAGTAGTGAGCATAGCTGGGACAAATATTCCGCTATATGCTAAACTCCCATGTTACTGGTATCACTGTATGAGAACCACGAGTGCTACGTAACTCGTTCTGGTCTCATTTTGAAGCTTTTAGCGCCTAGTTTTTTGCTAAATATTTTTTTTTGTTCATGCAGGAGGGCCTGAATATGCCCAAATAAGCCCAAAACTCCCCACTAGACATGGGTTAAAAAAAAAATAAAATAAAATATAAAACAAATTATAGCAGGTCATCCAGGCAACAGGGAGGTGAGAGCGAGAATTTCAAGAAGCCAGGAAAAAGATGGCGGCTGAATGCTGCGGGTGCTGTTTTTGGCTGAGAGTTTGTTTTGATCAGCCTACTACGCAGTATGTAGGATTTGTCTTTTACACCATGCCCGAAAGGAGGGTTATTGAGCTCCGATATTACTTTCAAACAACTTGAAAATTTTACCAACACACCTAAACTTCGATTGATGCTGAAATAGCCTCCCGATAATCTGCACCCAGGGCGGGAATCGAACCCGGGACCCTTGGGTTACGAGGCAGACACGTTACCATGAGACTAATAAAGGTACCTCACCTGGTAGTCTAAGTGTATTTCCGCATCTTGTTCAGTTTAGGCTGATCAAGATGGAGGCATCCATAATCTCAGACCATAGATTTTTTGTTTATCATATTGGGGGGTTACACACTTATGTTAGAAGTGGCCTGTAAATGATATTTATTATTGTAATTATAATTATATTTATATTGTAATTGCAATAAAAGGCATTTCAGTACTCATGGCACCATGTTACAGTAGTAGAATAATAACTCAATTTTTCCGATTGGTTCAGAACAACCAGAAGAGGATGAAGCAATTATGTGCATTCATTTAGTCATTCGTCAAGCCGAGGCAAGAAAAGCTGACCAAGATACTAACTTTATATGCAGGAAAACTATGTATGAAGTCAAAAGATTGTTTATATACTGTACATTCTGTTTCTGTAGTAATGCTTTTTTCAGAATTTTCGATATTAAGGAACAGGAACTTTTTAAGTACCGTCTTATATTTCATTAACTTCATCCTCAAAATCTTGTTTCCTTTTGGGAAATGCTTGGTCATTGTTGAAACGTATTCAGGTTAGTGTCCACACTTGTTGTAAATGTGATGCTTTCGTAATCCATAATCTTCTGGACTAAGAAACTGTGATGCATCATGCATGACAGTTGTGAGACAGAACTCATTTTGTGTAGCCTACTGAATTTAATTACAGTATGTGTCTTAATAAAAAAACATTGGAAAACCAAGCACAGTAAGTCTGTAAATGTGGCATCGGCATATCCTGAACATCTGACTATGTTCAACACTTACACTGCGGGCATATTTCCGCCATATTAGGGCTCATTCAGGCACTCCTGATTGATTAAGCAAGTGTCTGAATGAAATGAAATGTATTCAGCCAAAAACTAGAAGAAAATGACACCAAAATAAGCTTCATATCAAGCAGGCTTCACCCACAGCGCTACCATAGACATTCGCTAATACTGAGCAATTATCGCTAATGTCGCACTACATTTGCCTTTGGCAGTGCTGTATGACTAGCGAGAGTATGGCTCATACTCCTCAGTGGCCCGGCCGGCTGGCTGGAGAGAGGATGGGTGGCCTGCCGCGCTCCCGCTCACTCGCACTCGATGCTACAGGCTTTAAGAGGTTTTAAAATCCTGTAAATTGCCATGGCGTTCCAGAATATCTCCCGCAGTCAATGGGTTAAAAAAAAAATCTATAATTAGTTAATTTGTTGATGTATAGTAAATGAAGTGTATCTAAGCTTATTTTGAGATGCATTTCGGATACACAGAGACAATTCAGACCTTAATTCCGTATTTATTATTCCATCCAATAAATCGGGCATATACAGTATGATACTCTCCATGGTCTTTGCTACTGCTTTCCAGATTATTGGACTATGTATTAATGGCATGTATTAGCGTTAAAAGATAAGTAGAAGTGAGATTATTTTGAAGTGATATGAACATAATATAGAATGTAAAATAAAATGCATTTTGTATACACAAATCCTTCTCGGGAATCCCCAAATGACGACGCATTTGAATGACAATGTAGTTTCAGATATACTTCAGAACCTATCGTATAAGACTCAAAGATTCAAATAAGGTATACAATTATGGTTCATGAATGTAGTTGCCAACATAAGCTCTGTCCTTCTTATACATGGAAATTAAATATGCATGATCATAATACAAGTCTAGTTCTTATGCAGTGGTTAACCCTTCTTTGGCGGCGCGCAACTTATGTCGTGTGAAATAAATATGGACTAAGTGGCGGTTCACAACTTATGTCGTGTACCATTTTCATCACGTAATGTTGCTGAGAGAGAGAGACGAGTGGTGGGAGGAGCGTAGCAAGCGTATGACTGCTCCAGACCACCGCGGAGGACCTACTGACATGAATCCCACCCTCCCCCACCGTCTTGCACTCGCTACACAGGGAATTATGTAGGGAAAGTACCTAATTACATGGTTTTTGCACTCGTGTTGCGCGATCGTTGCAAGAGAACCAGTGGTCGTACAAGGATGGTTGGGTGTCTTTGGAAAGCTCTGTTTATGCCCTTTCAGGGATAGATACTGGTTTTACACTCTGGGTCTTATTTAGGCATGAAAATGATCACATAAACAACTCTATTTAGGGTAAAAACACCCCGCTGGCGGTACATATTAATTACCACCTAGGCCGCTCGTAAGGTGTTAATTAGACTGGTTATGTAGTTGCCAACATAAGCTTTGTCCCTCTCCGTGTTCTTATACATGTGTCGGGAATTTAGATAAAGAGGTTAAATTGTATATTACTGGTACATGAAATAACCCAACAAATAGTTATAATATAATTACCAACGAGGTATTCGTCGATGGGTGTAATCCAGTCCCCCACACACGGCTAGTTCAATTGCATGACATGTAGGAATGTTCACATTATACAATATCGATACAATGAACTTAGCTTAGAGGACTGGTGATGTAGGACTGTTGTTATTATTGTTAGTAGTTGTAGCACATGGTGAACTGTGGGTTGAGTCAGAGCCGGGAGGGGGGAATGTTGGCTGTATGGCGTTGATTGAGAGACTAAAGGGCCGGCGTCCGATCGCTTCGCGAAATTACATATGGCTGCCAGCTCATAATAATTATAACCCATAACTTGGTTTCATAATACATCTAGAGCTGATGTAGATATTTATACATTACAGTTAATATTTAACCTAACTTAAGAATATACTACAATACACAAAGAACCAGCCGAAATCATACAAGCGATACGATACCGCCAAATTCAAATGTCCTATTGGACCAAAACCTGTCGGGATCATTACCCTATTCCCGACATATTGCCCGCCACCAAAAATGATATACAGGAGCTATATACAGAGAACAAAAAAAAAGGACATCGAAGTCAAAGATCACCTTGTTGGATCTTTGATCTCCAAAGATCCACGGAACTCACAGCCGCCCTCCTTTTGGGACGAGCGCCACCTGAAGCCTGAGGAGGATCATCCTTCTCATCATCAGCTGCCCCACCTTGAGGAGCACTGTCACCAGCACTCTCCCACGGAGGGGTATCAGTAGAGACGCCAGGATCATCCGGCAGTTCTACATCCTGCTCCAAGGGATATAACCTTACGACTGGGCGAGTAGTAACCCCAGTCGAAGTTCGTATTCTAGTAACCCTTATTAGACCATCAATGCCCTGGAACAAATGGATAATCCTCCCAAGCTTCCAAAATAACCTAGGACGCTCATCATGAATCAGGACGATATCCCCGATACGAGGCCATCGTTGATTCGTCCCTTTGATCTTATGAGAGTGACACTCGCGAAGAGACAGCAAATATTCTTGGGTCCACAGTTTCCATAGATCGTCGGACACCTTGTTTACATACTGGAAGCGACGACGTGTGGCATCAGCATTGCCGAACGTAGGGTCTTGCAGATCTTCGTCATTTACGGACGATCTAGAAAAGGTATTAAGGGTTCGTCCACGTGTTAGCATAGAAGGCGAAATGGGTAAGAGGTCGTCAACATCTGCCGAGGTATAGGTCAAGGGCCTGTCGTTGACTGACATCTCAATTTCTATTAAGATGGTTTGCAACTCCCGTCTGGTCACCAGTGCCCTTCCTAATACCTTCTTCATGGCAGATTTGGCGATACCGATTGTTCTCTCCCAAATCGCCCCGAACCATGGTGCACGTGCTGGTATAAATCTCCACTGACAACCCTTTCCAGTGAGGGTAGCCACAACCTGCGGGTCATCCATTAAACTCTGGAGATATTTAGAGGCCCCGACAAAACAAGTCGCATTATCGCTCATAATAATTTGAGGGAAACCATTGCGGCCTGCAAAGCGTCTTAGAGTATGCAAAAACCCCTCACTGGATAGGTCGTCAATCAATTCAATATGAATCGCTCTGGTTACCGCACATGTGAATAGGACGGCATATACCTTTATGATATTACCAGGCGATTCTCTAACATGAATCGCTCCGGTGTAGTCTACCCCGGTTACCTGAAATGGTTCAGTCCTTTGTACCCTGAACTCAGGCAAGGGAGGTAGATCAACTGGGGAGTAAGGCTTACCCTGTAATCTTTTACAGATAGTACAGCTATTGTGGATCCCTTTAATTGCTTGTCGCATCTTAGGGATCCACCAACGTTGTCGCATATACGCCAGAACATAATTTACGCCAAAATGTAGGCAGGTCCGATGGCATTGGCGAATCAACATTTTGGTAATCAAATGAGAGGAGCTAAGGAGGACAGGATATTTAGCAGAATCAATAATGTCCGCTTTTTGTATCCTGCCTCTACACTTAATTATGCCTCCTTCCATATATAATCCTAGCTGCCTCATTAAGTTTGAGGGTTTGGCCTTTGACTCCTTGCTCAGGATTTGATGTTCAGTAGGATAAGATTCCTTTTGTACTAAACATATTAGTTTTGCTGCTGCTGATCTCAATTCATGGAGTCTGATATGCTTCGAATCTTCACTAAGGAAAGACCCGTGAGCCCGACTTCTCATGTTGTTAATGAAACGGTATATCCATGCAAATACCCGTATTACTTTATCATAGCTGCCGTAACGTTCCCACTCTACCAACTTGTTATCCTGATGTGTAGTACTCACATTCGAACTACTTAACACATCATCTTGGGGCCGACTTGAAGGATCAGACATGCATTCCCTGAAATCCTGAGGCCATTCAGTTGGAGATGTAAGCCATGGAGGTCCATGCCACCAAATAGAGGAAGACATAAACTGCTGTGCCGAGATCCCCCGGGAAATTATGTCACTGGGGTTATCCCTGGTGCTCACATAGCGAAATTTAGCTGTAGGAACTAAGTTATGTATCTCATCAGTGCGATTAGAAACATAAACAGGTAACACTTTCTGGCTGTGTACCCATGAAAGCGCTATTTGACTGTCGCTCCAGACATAGACGTTATTAATCTGTAGTATGTCTGCATAAGCATCCAGTGTAAACTTTATTAGACGAGCAGACAGAAGCAATGCAGTAAGTTCTAATTTAGGAACTGTAATCTTCTTTATAGGGGCTACTTTGGCCTTCGCTATAGCCAGCGTCGCTTCACTACCATTGCATACGTATACGGCAGTACCGTACGCACTATTACTAGCATCAGAAAAGGCATGTAGATCCACCTGTTGACCACTAATAACCTGACGATTAAGTTGGACCTTGCAACATGTGGAAAGGTCCGACCGAATCAACCGCCAAGTATTTTGTAACTCAGTCGGGAGGGGCGTGTCCCAATCTAGTTTTAGCCGCCACAGTTGCTGTAAAAACATACAAGCACGGATTGTTACAGGCAGCAAAAAACCTAGGGGATCAAACAACCTCGCTGACAAGCTTAAGCAGTTTCGCTTGGTCATAAGCTCACTGCCGCATGGGGTGTGACAGAAGGATATACAATCTGTGGTAGTGTCCCATTTGTGGCCTAAAAACTTCACCTCACTATTCTCAGTAGCTACACCGTCAGAAGCAAATTGACCTTTCAAAAGATCACTATTAGTGGCCCATTCTCTTAAGTATAAATGAGCCTTGGCAAATATATCACGGATCTCCCAGCATCTCTTGAGCAATAAATCTTCATTGTCTCCGGTGCCTTGAAGATTGTCCACATAGATCTCCTGCTTGATCTCATTCTTGAAGTCAGGATCTAGTCCAGCCTCCTCAAGATGACGCAAGATAGTAGCGTTGAGAAGGAACTGGGAACAGGTCGCCCCGAATAAGACGACTCTGAACCTGTAGACCAGATACTCCGAATCTAGATCCATTGGGTCCCGCGGCCATAAAAATCTTGTCGAGTCCCTGTCTTCACGATGGAGTTGAAGCATCAGGAAGGCCTTCTCAATATCGGCGACCCATGCAAACTTATGACATCTGAAGCGCAACATAATTTGCGCTAGATCAGAGACCAGGGATGGACCCGTGTACAGACAATCATTCAGGCTATAGGAGCGATCACTAGAATTAGCAGAGCAGTCATACACAATACGAACAGGAGTGGTGGAACTGTCCTTTTTAATCCCATGGTGAGCAAGGTAATGGATGTTATCCCCATATTCACCGAGATCTACTCTCTCCACAAATCCACGTTGTACCTGCTCGGCTAAAACTGCCGCATAAGTCTCGCAATAACTTGGATCCTTGACAAACTGCTTCTGAAGGCCACGTAACCTACCAAGTGCTAGATGGAAATTAGTAGGTAATTTACTCTTGTTATCATTCCAAGGGAGCCTTACCACATACTGACCTCTGCCAGAGTCGTACGTTACAGTATCTTCATACGAGCTTAACGCTAGCTTGGACTCACGATCAAGTTCATGTGGGTCAATTCCAATATTGTCCAAGTCCCATAGCTTATCTATATCAGTACATGTATTATCAGGCACATTTGGCCTAATATATTTATCTATGGGGCTTACTGCTACCTTGAGGACCGTAACCACCTCCACCTGTGTGTCTTGAGAGGAAGTGGCATAGGATCCAGAAATGGCATACCCTTGGATCGTGGGGAGCATTATAAGCTTATCTACCCGCCGATATCCAGGGTGAACCAGGTCGTAGTAATAATCAGCTCCGACCAGTAGCATAATACCATTGTTAGCAGAGAGTTGATCATCAGCCAGTTTATACCCCTTGCTTCTGAGATATTTCAAATGTGGTTGAATCTCTGATGCTATATAGAAACTGGGTAGTGTGTCGACCACAACAGCCTTGATGGGACATACCTTTTTTCTATAAACATATGAAATCTCCACAATATCATAGTCACTGGAATCTATTTCACCAGTGAAACCATGGAGACGCAAATTCTCTTGACCCTTGCTGGTACACTTGAGCTGGGGTAATGATGACCGCAGAACGAATGACCTCTGTGAGCACTGGTCAAGTAAGGTGCGCGTCATTATAGTATTATTATTACTCCCCACTACTGGCAGCATCATAGTAGGAAGCAATTGACATTCTCGAGAAGCAATGGACATGGCAGATACTTTATCACCCTCGCTCTTACCTTTCTCATGTGACTCTTTGGGGGTTCTCCCCTTTTCTTTGCCGTCGTGCCGATCAGACTGGGTGCAAAGGGAAAACCAATGTTTCCCCTTGCAATACTTACAAGGTTTGATGTAGGAATTGGTGCAGGTACTGTTGAAGTGGTCTCTTGCCAGACAGCTGGTACATAACTTAAGCGATTTAGCCTTGCCAATCTTCTGTGTAGCCTTAGGATACTTAGGACACTGATACCACAGATGACCGTGGACACTGCACAACTTACAACCTAATGATATTGGCCTTTTCTGTTTAGGAGAAGTCTGTACCGGGAAAGCTGCAGTAGATGGCGACACCTCCACTTGTCGGTAGTGTCCAGTACTCTCCATATTGAAGACTTCAGTCTGGTACACCTGCACCAACGCTTCCAAGTTTAGTGGAGAGTCGCTTAGTTGTCGTCGTAAGATTTCCCTTAGGGGAGAGGGTATCTTATTCAAGATATTCACACTAAATATCTCCTCCTTGGTGACGGCCATTGTCTCCATAGATCGGAGGAGGCTCTCAAAGGAGGCATAGTACTCCTTTAGGTCTGCCACATCATAGGATGGAGGATCTAGTGTGAAGAATTTGGTAATTAACGCGGTCTTGATGACTTCCACTCTCCCGTAAGTTCTCTTCAGCAACTCCACTGCAGACTCGTAGCTGGTAGCTTCTAGCTTGTACCCATCGACTAACTTCAATGCCTCCCCTTTCAATTGACCACAGAGATATGTGAACCTTTGGATGGATGTGAGCGTTTTATTATGATGGACGGAACACTCAAAAATATCCCAAAACCCAGTCCAGGTAGCCGAATCCCCGGAAAAGGTAGGCAAAGTAAGCTTCGGCAGGTTAAAACCAGTCACCTTTGGTGTACCGGTATCCTTAACAGAGGTTGATTCTTGGGTGGAAGATAGTCTGGCTAAGGCTGTATTAACGTCCTCAAAGTACTCAAGATCTGCCGACATTTCTTCTTCCACATCGTCAGTAACTGTCAATAAACCATATACCTGCTGAGCATAACTATCATAAGTAGCTAGCGACTTAGTAACAGTAGCAAATTTACCTTTTATCTGATCAGCCGTGGCACTTATTAAAAATTCATCAAGATCTCTTAAACATCTATTTAAACTTCCCTTCATCCCTCCCTTAAGAATCTTAAGTTTCTTTAAATCTGTCATCGTTAAGGTCTAATTTTAAGCAACTTAAACTACAATGAGGTCAGACTACAAACCGTTAATCGCTTAGGAATCAACAGCGGCAAACCCCCATTACTTAAGAAATTTACTCAAAAAGAATTACATAGTACTTACATTCCCCTTAACATAAACTATCAAAAGGAAATTATCTAACTAGACAAAAGAATTAAATACTAAATCCATTAAAAGAAAGGGTAAGGTGAAGCACTAATTATTGTAAGCCCTTTATAGGTAAGCCTAGTTGGTTAAGCTACAATCATGAGGTCTGACTATTAACTGTCAATCGCTTAGGAATTAACAAAGACCGACACTCATGACCGCCACTTTAAGCAACTAGGCCTAGGCTATTATGAAATTGAAATATAAAAGGTCACATGAGAACCCTCCCCACCAGCAAAATTAATAATGAGTCCCACAATGACACAACACAACTAACACCACAGGCACACCACCAAAGCGAAATGAATAGCCACCACAGACACCTGCAGGCCTAGACTGCCCAGCCTAGCCAAGCCTATGAGCGCAAAATGGTGACCGACGAAACAACGCCTACCCCAATCTCCAGCCCAGCTAACCCACCAAAAAACGCCAAGGAGCACACGCCCAAAAAAACCCTGGAAACTAGTCCCAAAAAAGATAGGGACGGTGCCGAAACGGTAAAAAACACGAGGGAAGAAGCTGGGTCAAAACTAGGGAAATGGCAGTCGGCCAACAACGCGCGAGGCGGCAGCCATTTGTAAGCCCACAAGCGTCAAGGAAGCAAACAAAACGGGACTACGGTAAAGAAGCTTTAGGGCACGAAGGACCAATATTTATTGGGAATTTAGATAAAGGTTAAATTACATATCACTGGTACATGAAATATCCCAACAAATATTTATAATATAATTACCAACGAGGTATTCGTCGATGGGTATAATCCAGTCCCCCACACACGGCTAGTTCAATTGCATGACATGTAGGAATGTTCACATAATACAATATCGATACAATGAACTTAGCTTAGAGGACTGGTGATGTAGGACTGTTGTTATATATTAGTATTTGTAGCACATGGTGAACTGTGGGTTGAGTCAGAGCCGGGGGAGGAGATGTTGACTGTACGGTGTTGATTGAGAGACTGCAGGGCCGGCGTCCGATCGCTTCGCGAAATTACATATGGCTGCCGGCTCATAATAATTATAACCCAAAACTTGGTTTCATAATACATCTAGAGCTGATGTAGATATTTATACATTACAGTTAATATTTAACCTAACTTAAGAATAAACTACAATACACAAAGAACCAGCCGAAATCGTACAAGCGATACGATACCGCCAAATTCAAAATGTCCTATTGGACCAAAACCTGTCGGGATCATTACCCTATTCCCGACACAGTTGTTAAGTCTTTCCTCATAATTATGTCAACTCCTTCAATCTTGGGATCATCTTCGTTGCTATCCTTTGGACTTTCTCTAATTTGTTTATGTGTTTTTTCAAATGTGGTGACCATATCACTGCTGCATATTCTAATCTTGGTCTTATCATAGTCATTATCAGTTTTCTTAACATTTCTTCGTCCAAATAGTTAAATGCCACTCTCATATTGGTTATTATTCCATATGCTCCTCCAATGATCATGTTAATATGTTTCTCCGGTGATAGATCATCTTGTATTATCACTCCACTCACTCATGCCGTGCTTTGCCGATTTTTTCAATTCCTAATTTGTACTCCCAGCTTGGCCTTATCTCACTTGTTCCCACTTCCAAAACATGACACTTTTCTGAATTGAAACTCATTTTCCAAGTTTGGCTCCATCTGTGTGTGTGTGTGTGTGTGTGTTTTTTTTCTTTTTCTTGTTCTTGTGTGGCTATATCGACCGCCACTGATATACGGTATGCAATAAATATTATAATTATGCTCTATGGAATTGAATTTAATTTTACCTAATACTATTTATAATAGTAAAAGCCAAAGCAAACTCCATTAACCCTCGTGGCCCGGGCAGGTCCTCCTATGGACGGAGGTCACATCCGGGCGATCTGGCCGAAAAACGTCTAGGCCTAGGCTACCGTATTTTTGTTTATTTTAACTGCTAGAAATTTTCCACGCATCTATAAACGTAGTGCGGTTTCCAATCTGTAAACTGGCGTTGAGTAGAGCTCTCTAAGTCAACTGGTTCAGTTGTGATTACGATTTCCGTGGAGCAAATTTTTCCGCGATGTTGACAATATCGGAGCTTTTCAAAAACTAATTTCGTCTGACGTCACAACAATAACATTGATCCAGCGTCTCCTTATTGTTTTCGGAGGTGCGGTGACGCAACGATCGGCTGTGTTTACATGCGTCGGACGCACAGCGTTCAGACCAAGCTGAATAGGCTTTCAAGCTTACAGATTTTAACAGGACACCCGGGTTCCTGCCCATCTGCCGCGGTGTCCTTATAAAATGCTACCCGGGCAGGAAGGGTTAAACTGTAACTTTATTGAAGGCGGTGGATTGTTGGCCAGCCTAGCAATAACAACAACAACAACTTCATGTCCTGATGTGGCGGCGTCTACGCCGTGGGGCCACCTCCCGAGGCTGCCAACCGCGGATGGCTGCCGACCCTCCACGGCCGAAGACAAAATCAACGACCAGTGGAGGAAAACCGGATGCCGGCCGCGGGGAGCAGTTTCGGGAGCCAAACCGTCACAACCATCCCCTGCCCCCTCCCTGGGGGCACGGGTCCTTGGAGTGGCTTCGGTCGCGCCGGAAATTTCCACACCTCTCACACCACACACACACACATCACACAGTTTTTCCTACACCGAGAAATGACTCTCCGGCTGTCATTTCTCGAAGACTTCTTCTAGCCGGAGACATTGAGAGCAACCCAGGACCCACGTACACATACATATGTCCAACTTGCTCAAAACCCATCACTTCGAGTCGCCATACTAAGGGTTCAGTTCTCTGCAATTCATGCGGGAACTGGACCCACTTCACCTGCACAACACTTGCCTCCAAGAAACACTACACAAACACCTGGACCTGTTCCTCCCCTCTCCCAGTCAAATCCCTCACCTAAAACCCGTCCACCTCTCCTCCCCAACCCACCTAACCTTCCCATATCATCCACTCCCCCCCCTAAAACCCGTCCACCTCTCCTCCCTAACCCACCTAACCTTCCCATACCATCCACATCCTCAACTCAACACACCACACCCCATCCTAATCCATTCCAACCCGCATCTCCTGCTCCCCAATCCCCACCCCCACCTCACCCATCCCAACCCTCACCCCATCCTCGTGCAGCAGCACCCAACATACATCGTGCACATAACATTAACATTCTTCAACTGAACATAGATGGCATCAACACAAAGAAACACGAACGCTCACACTTCATCAAACAACACAACATACACATTACCATCTTACAAGAAACAAAACTCCGCACAACACAAAAAAACCCACATTTCATAATTTCACCACCATCAGACAAGACCGGGCTGTCGGCGGGGGCGGTGGACTCATCACCCTGGTACACAAAGAAATATCATACATAGTAACCAGTGTACAAACCAAATCCCTCCTCCCCCCAAATGATAACACAACAGAAATACAGTCAATTAAAATACGCACTGGCAACAACTCCAACATAACCATCATAAACACATACATCCCTCCCCAAACATCCCCTACAGTACCAAATGAATACAGACCACACTTACAACACATCACAAACACCCCACACACCCCACACATCATCCTGGGTGGTGACTTCAACGCCAAGACGTCGGCCTGGTTTGTCGACAACCCCGACACAGACAGAGGGCTGGTACTACAAAACCAAACCGATAACCTCATCATCCTTAACGACATCCATCAACATACCCATATTCCTCATCAAGCCCTCTATAACCCATCATCTCCAGACATCACCTTTTGCTCCCCAGAACTCGCCCCCACAACATCCTGGAGGGTGGTCAGAACCTTAGGCTCTGACCACCTCCCGATCATTATCACCACTAAAACCAGACTCACCCCAGCTAGCCACAAACACACATACACCAATTATAAAAGAGCTAACTGGGAAGCATTCACAAATGAGACAGAACAACACTTCACAACTCTAAACAGTACACCCATCACTAACATCAACAATGCTGTACACATACTCAATAAAACTATCCAAAACGCTGACAAGAAACACATTCCAAGAGGTAACAGAAAAAGACACAACCCCAACTTCACACCAGAAATTCAAAACCTCATCAGACAATGCGACATACTGAAACACTCCCCAGCACCCCACACACAAGACATCACACAACAAATTCAAGCACTCAACACCCAAACTAACAACAAAATACAAGAACAACAAAAACTAAATTGGAATAACTTCCTACAAACACTTGATCACAAAACAAACCCCAAAAAACTCTACAAAACACTAAACAGCATCACACTTTCCAACAGCAACACAACACAATCACATGCTGCAATCACAACAACAGACTCTACTCCTTCATGTAAACAACAAGCAAACACTCTCATCAATCACTTTTCACATGTCAGCCACCTAAAACCTCACAAAGACAACCAACGTGTCATCCGACGTAAGAGACAATTCCCCACAGACCCTGACTATACACCCTTCACCAATCACCAGACAAAGCATATCATCAACAATCTCAAGCACTCACCCGCCTGTGGCCTAGACAACATAAGCAACATACACCTCAGACACCTGGGACCACAAGGCATACAAGCACTCACTAACATATCAAACTACAGCTATTCACACAACACAATACCAGACATTTGGAAGCATGGTATCATCATCACATTCCCCAAACCCAACAAAGACCCCACGCTACCCTCCTCGCACCGCCCCATCACACTCCTTTGCTCCCCCTCCAAAGTCATGGAACGCCTAGTATTACAACTAATTACACCTGACCTACCCCTAGCTCCAACACAACATGGCTTTAGGCCACTGCACTCCACAAACACTCTTCTCACAGACCTTACACAAAGAACTTTCGACGGCATCAACTCAGCTAGACCACCACACAGATCACTATTAGCCACACTCGACATTAGTAAAGCCTTCGATGCCATCCCCCGCCACAACCTAACAAACAAAATCTACAACACAAACATGCACAACAACACAAAAAGGTGGCTGGCCAACTTCCTAGCAGGCAGATGTGCACACGTATCTTTTGCCGGTCAGTCATCTAAAATCAGAAACTTTCCAAACGGAGTCCCAAAGGATCCGTCCTATCGCCCGCACTCTTCAATCTGTACATGCACGATATAACTACACCCAATACGCCCCAAATAAACTTAGCCTCCTATGCAGAGGACATAACACTCACATGCACACACCATGACCCAAAAAGAGCAACAGATCTCCTTCAACCCTATCTCAACACACTACATGGCTGGTGCACTACAAACAGACTTAATCTAGCCCCAGCCAAATCCACCGCAACCCTGCTCACAAGTTGGACAGGAGAACACGAATACATCCCTCAACTCACCATAAACAACACACCCCTAACACATACACACACACCCAAAATCCTAGGAGTAACATATGATACTCATATGACATTCAAACAGCACACCACAAACATTAAAAAGAAACTGACACCCAGACTTAACGCCCTCAGGTCACTTGCTCACACAAAATTTGGACACAACAAAGAAACTACCACCACAGTATATAAACAATACATAAGATCAGTGATGGAATACGCAAGCCCAGCCTGGGCTTCTAACCTAGCTGAAACACATCATAAGACCTTACAGACTATTCAAAACAAAGCCCTGAAGATCATTACAGGCTGCACAGCTACTGCACCCACGGATCACCTACATCAAGAAACCAAAATCCTCAAAGTCAAAGACCATCTGGACATGAGAGGCACTCAATTCCTGGCAGCAGCCTCCATGAACCAAGACCACCCACTAAACTACATGGCAACACACCCACAGACACCAAGAAATATCAAAACAACACCCAGCACACAGTATCACACACAATTATTGTCCTCTCTCCCTCCCTGCCCACCCCGAACCAATTTCCAGAAGCACATCCATACTCATATCTCTCACCGATCCATCCACTCACTCACAGACAACACGCAGCTGCATGCACGACCTCCCGAAATCCATCCTTCCGAATCCTCCCGAGGACAGAGTCCACCTGGCCAGGCTGAGATGCGGACACCATCCAGCTCTCCTGAGCTATCAGAAGAGACTGGATGACTCCGTTGTCGACGCCTGCCCGGGATGTAACACAGCACCCCATACCATTAAACACATCATAGAAGACTGCATTTCACACAACCACTTACGCCAACAACACAATCTACACTCAATGAGAGCTTTGTGGGAAAGCCCGATCGTGGCCGTGGCCTTTCTCAGGGACTCGGGGCTGTTCGGCCAGGCAGCTTAGGGAACAACAACAACAACATGAGTGGTGACTAGAGGTCTTACATTACATTACATTAATGAAGGCAACGCACCAGGCGACAAAGGCCATATGGCACGAAATAGGTAAAGACGGGAAGGAAGTTAACTAAATATCATCGAGAACTCGAACATGATGAAGGAAGGACATAATACGGGAGATAGAAAACGAGGGAGATTCAGAAAGAAAATCTGCAAGACATGGCGGCCGGCGGAGGAAAGCCAGAAAAGGGAAGAAACGCGCGCGGGCAACGGAAAATAAGGGGCAATCGAGGAAAATATGGGAGACAGAAAGCTGAACGGTACAGCGCGAGCAAAGAGTCGGAGGAGAACGGGACATTAAAAACGAATGGGTAAGTCTGGTGTGGCCAATGCGGAGACGGGCCAAAGCCGTCTCCCATCGGCGATTACGGTGGGAGGGATCAGACCACCCAGAAACGGACGGTTTGACAGAACGAAGTTTATTAACGGAGATAGCGGACCACTGAGTCTGCCACCTCGACCAAAGAAACCTGGACAAGGCAGGGAAGAAATCAGAGGCCGGGACAGCAAGTGAGGAGCGGGTACCCCGCACGGCAGCAGAACGAGCAAGGCAATCAACCCGCTCATTACCGCAAACGCCAACGTGACTGGGAACCCAGCAAAAACGTACAAGCTTTTTGCGGACGGAAAGGCGGAAAAGCCATTCCTGAATGGAAAGAACTAAAGGGTGTAGAGCAGGGGAGGACTGTAAGATAAGTAGAGCACTGAGAGAATCAGAGAACAAAGTAAAGGACGAGGAGGGGAAGGAACACATAAAACGGAGGGCAATAAAAATAGCATAAAGTTCAGCAGTTAATATACTGGCAACGGAAGGTAAAGAATATTGATACGAGCAAGTGGGAAAAAGGACGGCAAACCCCACGCCTACCGACGTCTTGGAGCCATCAGTAAACACAGGAGTGGTTGTAGCGTGAAGAGAGAGGTGATCTAAGAAACGAGACCGAAGAACGAGGGGAGAAGTAGAGGACTTGGAACAAGGGAGGATGGAAGGGCAAACCGAAGGACGAGGGAAAAGCCAGGGGGGAAAAGAGCAAAAGCGGAAAGGGAGGACGTTAGAAACAGGGAAAGAGCACGATGCGAGCAGCGAGAGCATGCGGACAGAAAACGGAGAACCAAGACGGGGGTGAGACGAAAAAGTAGCAACGACCGAAGGGGGAAGGGAAAGAAATGAAGATGGGAATTGTTGAAGGCGAGCGTAAGAACGAAGGGACAGGAGAGCCCGACGGCGATAAAGAGAAGGGAAACCAGACTCAGCATAGAGGCTTTCAACAGGAGAGGAACGAAAAGCACCAAGAGCAAGACGAAGACCAGAGTGATGAACAGAATCAAGAGCATGGAGAACAGAATCAGAGGCTGAAGAGTAAACTTGACAGCCATAATCCAACTTAGAGAGGACAAGAACCGTATGAAGCCGAAGAAGAAGTGCTCGATCAGCACCCCAAGTGAGGTGGGACAAGGACTGAAGAAGGCGGAGGCGGAGTAAGGCAGCAACCTTGAGAGAAGAAACATGAGCGGACCAATTAAGACGAGAATCAAAAGTAAGACCCAAAAAAGTAGTAGAGGAACGATAAGGGAGGGCAGTACCATAAAGAGTAAGAGGAGGATGAGGAATAGAATGGCAACGAGTAAAGGACATCGCGCAGGATTTGGAGGTGGAAAAACGGAACCCGTGGTGGGTTGCCCATGAAGAAACAGCCAGAATAGCGGATTGGATAAGAAGACGTAAAGCAGCAATATCTGAGTCGGCTGCGTAAATCGCAAAGTCGTCGACATACAAGGAAGACCGAACCCCGACAGGAAGAGAAGACACGATACCGTTGATAGCAATGAGAAAAAGGATGGTACTCAGGACACAACCCTGAGGGACACCTTCCAACTGAGGGTAAAGACGAGATAAGTGGGAAGCGACTCTGACACGAAAGGACCGAGAAGAAAGAAAATTCTGAATAAAGACTCCTAGATTACCGTAAATGCCACAAGAACGGAGCTGACGCAAAATGTGGTACTTCCAGGTAGAATCATAGGCTTTTTCGAGATCGAAAAAAACAGCAATGACAGTTTGACGACGAGCAAAAGCTGTCCTGATATAAGATTCCAAGCGAATGAGGGGGTCAAGCGTACTACGAGCACGTCTGAACCCGAACTGGGAAGAAGACAACAAATGGCGCGACTCAAGAATCCACATGAGACGAGCGTTAATCATACGTTCAAAGAGTTTACACAGGCAACTGGTAAGGACAATAGGGCGATAGTCCTGTGGGGAGAACCCAGACTTGCCAGGTTTAAGAAAAGGGATGGTCAGGGCAGTACTCCAAGAGGGAGGGAAAACACCAGAAGACCAAATCTTGTTATAGAGAGCTAACAAGAAGACCAGAGCTTGCGAGGAAAGATGTTTGAGCATGAGATAATGGATACCATCAGGACCCTCAGAAGTGTTCTTACAGGCACGGAGAGCGTTGCGTAACTCAGATGAGGAAAAAGGAGCATTATAGGATTCGTCAGAGGAAAGACTAAAAGTAATTGGAGTACTTTCCGCAACGACTTTAAGCGAGTGAAACTCAGCAGAGAGGTGAGAACCACTACTAACTGAGCTAAAGTACGAGCCCAATCGATTAGCAATTGTTTCGGAGTCTGCCACAGAAACACCATCAATGCGGAGGACTGGAGCACGGAAGGGAAGATGTTTACCAGAGATCTTACGAATACGTTTCCAAACCGAAGCGACAGGAGTGCGAGACGTAAGAGAAGAAACATAGGACTCCCAACTCCGGCGTTTAGCGGCTTTGGTAGTACGACGGAAAAGAGCAGACGCACGGCGAAAGAGAAAAAATGACTCCTGAGAAGCAGGGGTGAGACGCTTACGGCGAAAACTCTTCCAAGCCGCCCGTTTAACCCGGAGGGCCCTGGAACACTCAGGAGACCACCAAGGGACGCATTTAGACGAGAAAGGGCGAGATGTCCGGGGAACGGACGTCAAAGCAGCACCGAAAACCAGATCCAGAAAAAACGAGAGCATGACACGGACCGATGAGAAAGGAGGAGGAAGCAAAGAAGGAACAGTAAGGGAAGCGAAAGAAGACCAGTCCGCCCGCTGGAAGCACCAACGAGGGGAGTTAGGAGTAGGAGAGTAGGTAGTCAGAGAAAGGAGAATGGGAAAATGGTCGGAATTGTGAGAATTCTCGAGAACTGACCAATGAAAATCAAGGGAAACGGAAGGGGAACACAGGGAAAGATCGATACAGGAAAACGTACGAGTCCGAGCATCAAAATGAGTAGGAGCACCAGAATTAAGGATAAAAAGATTACGGGCCGAGAGAAAAGGTTCAAGCCGACGACCCCGGGGCGAAATAACATTGTCACCCCACAAGGTGTGCCGACCATTAAAATCACCAAGGACTAAGAATGGAGTGGGCAACTTAGATAAAATCCCGGAGAATTCGGTAAAATCGATGGGAAGAGAAGGCGACAAATACACAGAAACCACTGTGAACCAGCGGTCAAGATAGACTCTAGCAAAGGTGCAAGGGAAATGAGTAGAAAAGGACAGCTCTTCAAAAGGGACAGAACGATGAATAAGAAGACAAGTATCATAGAGAGAGTGGGGAGAACTATAAAAAGAGTAATGAGGAAAGGGAACAGGAGGAGAGAAAAGACGAGTCTCCTGAAGACAAACGACCTTAGGGGAGTGAAGAGAAAGAAGAAAACGTAAGTCAATCCTTTGAGCATTAAGACTACGAAGATTCCACTGCAAAATGGACATAATTAAAGAAAAAGAAAAAAGAAACTAAGAGGAGACAAAGGACGAAAAAACAACGAAAACAGACAAAAGAAAACCATAAAAGGAGGCAAAAGCCACCGAAAATAAGAACGCACAGAAAAAGAGGAAGGACACACATAGAAGGAAAGAAATATACACAAAGAACAATAAAGGTAAAACACACACACTTATGGACAACTAAGAAAAGGCGAATGAGGAGAACGTGGAGAATTAAAAGGAGGCAAAAGCCAACAAAAAAAGAAAGGGAAGAATACACACTTATGCACAACAATGAAAAGTCGGATGGGCGAACGGGGAGACAGATAAAGACAAATAATGAGAAAGGGAAAAATACACACTTATGTACAACAATGAAGAGGTGGATGGGTTAACGGGGAGACAGAAGAGAAGGAGGCAGAGGGGAGGACCGAAAACCGGGGGGCATAGGGAGGCTTGACAGCGAAAGAGAAGAAGAAAGAGGAGGGCCAGAGTGAGAGGAGGGAAAGGCAGAGAACGAAAGAGAGACAGAAGGAAGAGAAGAAGGTCGGGAAGGGGTAGAGACGGAAGAGGGGGGGACAGGGGAAGGAGGAGGCGGTTGAGGGGTAAGGGGCAGTGTAGAGGGGACGGGATGAATGTCAGCTGAAACGGTAAGAGGCGGGGGACGAGAAGAATCGAGAAAGGCTCGAATCTTGGGAATGGACTCAAAGGACATGTTTAAGACAGAGGGAGGGCGAAGGCAGGAAGAAGAAGAAAGAGATAGAGAGGAGGAGGAAGGAGGGGTGGAGGAAGGAGGCAACCTCTTTTTCTTCTTCTCACCGGGACTCGGACTCCGGACAGTACGGTGGAAGTCCCTGCGTTTAGAAGAGGAGTGGGGAGAGGGAGAACGGGAGGTACGGGAAGGAATTTTGGAAATCCGTTTGGTAGAGACAGGAGACCGGAAGGAAAGGGAACCACGAGACGAGGGAGGAGGAGAACGAGAGGAAGGCTTGGGATGGGACCGCTGGCGGGTGGGACGTTGAGCCAAACCAGAAGAAGAGGGGCGAGGGCGAGGAGAGGAAACGGAAGTAGGAGTAGAAGAGTCAAGCACAGAGAAAGAGTTAGACAAAGGGATAGAAGACGAAGAGACAGTAAGAGGAGGAGTGGAGACAGAAGAAACCGAAGGCGTAGAAGGAAGGGAAGAAGGGATAGAGAGCGGAACAGAGGAAGGAGAGGAAGAGGAGGACGAGGACAAGGGAAGCGGAACGGAGGGAGTGGAAGAAGAGACGGGAGGGTGAGAGAGAAGTGCAGAAATCGGACGAGGTGAGAAGCCCAGGCGAAGAGCTTCCTTACGGGCAGCAGAGTGAGTAAGGCCTTGTTTTGCTTTAAGAATTGTAACCTCAGATTCAAATTTGTAAATGGGGCAATCATGGGAATAGGCAGGATGGGAGGCTTTACAGTTGAGGCAGCAGGGGGTCGGAGACGGGCATGCATCAGCAATATGGCCAGGTTGCGCACAGTACGGGCATGTAGGAGAGTCGGGGTTGAGAGAGCGACAGTATTTCATGGGATGGCCAAAACGCCAGCAACCCCTGCACTGCTGAGGGCGGGGAAGGGATTCTAAGACGTCGATGCGAGTACCACCGACAATAACGTGAGAAGGGAGAATATGACCATCGAACGTTATTTTAGCAATATTAGAGGGATAGCGGCGATTGTGGCGAGGTTGGATGGTGTAACAGACAATATTAATTACAACATGGTCTTGAGCAACAACGGCCTTCCCAAGAAGGTCGGCACAATCTTTGAAGTCCCGATCACCGAGTTGGATATAAGAAGGGATCAGGACAGTACCTGTGCACGAGTTCATTCTTTGGTCTTTAAAAGCAGGGATGGGAGTACCGTTGGGATCTGCAAAGGCTGCCATAGCAGCAGCCTGACTCTCGTTTTGCACTGTAACTAGACGGGAATGATCATGACGAGAGTGGAAAGTGACATCCTTGCCCACCCTCTGAAGGAGACTGAGGTGGAACAGAAGGTCATCTCCGGCAAGAGGGGCTGAGGCGGGGATAGAAAAGAATTTAACAAAATCGGCAGGGGCAAAGAGATCGGAGAGAGGAAGAATAGAAGAACGAGGGCGAGCAGAAGAAGAAACTGAAGTAGATGGAACCGAAGGCGAAGGAACTGAAGAAGAAGAAAAAGAAGGAGAATATGGTTCGAAAGTGACGATGTGAGATGAGGAAGCAATGGAGGAAGGAAGAGCGGCAGATGCAGTAGAAGGGATAGCAAACGACGGAAGAGAAGAGGGCAGAACCGGCGGAGCGGGGAGGGATATGGAAGAGGAAGCTGTAGAAGAAAGAGCAGGCTGAACTAATGAAGAATCGGAAAGAGAGGTGACACACTCCACGCCTACCAAAGTCGAAGCCGAGGAAGGCGCCGGAGAGCGGACAATGAGGAGAGAGTCAGAGGTTTGAGCTGGTACGGTACGAGTAGGTACGGATGCGTCTAGGGCGGAAGCCCCAGAGAGTTGAGAAAGGTCAGGTGGAGAGTCCGTGAGATCGCGTGGGACGGGGACAGGGCGTGCCTTAGCCTGGTCCGGGGTAGTGGGGTTGGATGGACGTACCATGATGACCCAAGTTGTTTTTACTATTCTAATTTCGGTTTGTCGGAAAACGAAAAAGGAAAGAAAAACTAACCAAGGGGAAGAAAAAGAAAGAAAAAGAAAAGAAAAACAGAAACAAAGCAAAAAGAAAGAGCGTACCAGAAGAGCTAACAGAGCCCCCCGTCGCGAGGCAGGGAGCACCGACCCCCACACCGACGGCACAAACAGGGGCAGGTCCTAGGGGGTTCATCCCCATACCCTACCCCCCTAGACAAGGGGGGATAGCACCACTACGTACAGAGAGGCCTAGCTTAGGCAAAACCGCTATACTGGGACTGAGGGCAAAATGAATTGCAAACATCCCCAATCTGTACGTAATGGAGGGCAGCCGGACAGAAGCCAGGAAACCCACCAGGAAGGTAGGCCGGACCCCCGGAAACCGAGACCGGGCCTCACTGATGGGCGGTCCATGGGGCGACAGCACGGGCGACCGCGCCGCCGCCCCCGGTACCAACCCCCATGTGCAGTGAGCTAGCTGCCACTGCCCCTGTAAACGGGTAGGAGTCAGAACTCCCCACTCAGCGAGGGAAGGCGTCTAGAGCCTAGCCGGCACAATTTAGTGAAAAAGGAGGAGGAAACCCTCCGCAAAGCGAGGTCAAAATCGGGAACCAGAAAAACGCCGTCACCGGAAGGTTCCGCTTATCCCAAAGACGACGGGGGGGTACTTCGTCCACGACGCCGCTGTAATCCCTGCTCCGAAGAGTGGATGACAGCGACCCCGCTTCGAGCCCCGCCACCACGACAAGGTGGCCCCCCAACGGCGGGGCTAGAGGTCTTAGCTTCGCACGGACCTAACAACAACAATGATATGAATAAGGCCTAGAGGTCCTCGTATGCGCCCGGACCTAATCAAATTAAATAGACGTCGCCGGTACTTATAAGGTTAATGGGGGAATATATTTATTGTAAGGGGAGGAGAGAGGGACGGGAAAGCTTGTGGAAGGGCATGCTGAAGTTGACGGGACTGTGTACTACATACCCAAGCACTAATAGGAAAAAAAAAACAAATTTGCCTAACTTTGGCTACACGATCGTGCCCTAAAAAACAAAACGGTAGCTATTACGTTTTCGGTAAAATGTTTCGGACCCTGTGTACTATACTGTACCGTTCCAAATAGGTAGGCCAGAAATCGTAACCCCTAATCTCTGTAGCTCAAAAAGGGCTTTAAATTTTCACACTTATTCCCTGGCTGACCTTTCCCAAATGGTGAAAATATTAGCTCGATTACTCTAGTTGTTTACAAATTATAGAGGTTAATGTTCAAACGTTTGGCCTACTTATTTGGAACAGGGTATAGGCAGATCAGGTACTGTACTACGAGGATAGACTGCACAATATGTACAGTACAGGGAATACATAAAGATACAAACAAAAAATGGAATACTTTTAACATGATTTTATTACAAGTATTTTCATACAATCGTTCAGTTGCTCTAACAGAAATCATGTTAATAAATACACTGGAAGAATGTTGATGGTTATGGACAGCACGCACACACTAGGCTAGAAAACGTACAGTAATCCTAATCTATGTACAAAAATAAATTGCACTCGGCCACACACACAGTTTAACCCTTTCAAAGCAATGGTGTCACCTTAATTATATTATGGCTAACAATAGACGATCTTACTTAACTTTGGAAGGATCTAGAGGAAAAAAAGGGGGCATAAACCATCACAATCTATCCATTAAATTCCCTAGATACTTCCAAAGCTTACTAAAAATCATCCTATAATGGCCAAAATATAGTAACTGCACCATTATACTGAAAGGATTGAGATGACAGGACAGACAAACATACACACGCATACATATATACATTACAAAGGAACTGGGACCTCAGACACACGACGATGCAACATTTTGGTCTGGGTAAGGAAGCACATGTTGAGTTAGAGGGGTCTGGACAGGTCAAGTGCTGGCTAAAACACAACAACGAAAACTCAGATCAATATTAATTTAGCTTCGGTTATATACAGTATCGAGAGTTGGCTAGTAACACGAACATAAAACTGATATCAATATTGTATCAGCTTAAGATATATACTGAACTAATATCAATATTATTTCAGCTTCAAAGGATATGCTGTGTACACTAACCATGTTCAGTACTGTACTTTAGCTTGAAGAATTTCGCACAGAATAGAACAACCCTTCACAAACGACTAAGGCGTAATTGAGACGGCGCTTGTGACCCTGTAAGTTCTTCCTAAGCTCAGACGGCAACTATAGCAAAGATAAAATAATTATATCGTTATCGAAGGAATGGGTAATAAACGGTGAAGCTTTGAAGCACTGCGGTCTGCAAAACTAAAAATGCTATTGCAATGTGTGCTAAACTCTACCAAAATCTCCCAATAAAATCTACTGCTGCTAGGAAAATGCATAGTTATTGTGAAAATATGTTTATAAAGTGCACAAATTTATTACAAACAGACCCCTTGTACAAATATTCCTATATAATTCCTAATTATGTATTGGGTACAGTGTCTATGAGCGACACAGTAGAGACGACTCTTGCCTGGGATCGAACCTGAATTACCTGAATTTCCCAAATTCCAGAGCAAGCAGTTTAGACCTTCAGAAAATCATTCACTCAATTTTATTGTTCAATTTATTATCACTCAATTTGCTATACTTCAATTAGCTATTGCTCATTTTGTTAATACTTAATTTGCTTTTACTCAATCTGCTTTCATTACATCTGTTTTTATTCAATTTGTTTTCAATCAATATGCTTTCACTCAATTTGCTATCACTTAATTCAATTTCACTCATTTTGCTATCACGCAAAATACTACAGTAAACTCCCGCCCTTTTGGAATTCCAAGACTCGGACTAGCATTTCAATTCGGATTCATGGTTCAGCCTTTCGGATTTGTCTGAAAGGCTGAGAAAATACCTCCGTCCCTTTCGGACTACATTTAACTTCGGACTCATGGTTCAGCCTTTCGGATTTATCTGAAAGGCTGAGAAAAATTAAATCGCATTCGGACCAAAGAGCCGAGTTTCGGACTTGTCCGGTTAGGTGAATGTGTATTCGGACTTATAAACTTCGGACATTATTTCAGCCTTTCGGATTTGTCTGAAAGGCTGAAAAAAATTAAATCGCATTCGACTGAAGACCCGGGTTTCGGACTTATAAACTTCGGACATTATTTCAGCCATTCGGACAAGTCCTAATGGCTGAAGTGTGAAGTTCGGACTCGGCCCTTACGGACTTTTGACACTTTCGGACAGGGGTCTGCCCCAATTAGTCCGATAGGGCGGGGGTCTACTGTATTACCAAAATTAATTCAATTTGCTAACACTAAATTTACTGTCACTCAATTTATTACCAATCAATTTAGTGCATTCAATGTACTATCACACAATTTGATTTACTTCAATTTGCTATTACTCAATTAGCCATCATTCATTTTTCTATCACTGGATTAGCTCACACACAATTTGCCATCACTTGATTTACTTCCACACAATTTGCTCTCATTCAATTTCCCCTCATCATATCTCCACTGCTCTAGACATGGACGGCACTGGTACCTTTCTTGCTAAGGACCACCACAGTATAAGTATATACTTTTAATAGGAGTGCAGACTATTACGTATGGTTACCTAGACACGAACCCAAGACAATTTTTGTGAGTTAGCGACAGGGTCTAATGTTCCCAAAATACAGTACAGTCTGATGGGGAGTTTTTGAGTCTATCCTTCTGTAATAATGTTGTTTGAAGCTGGGAACACAATATATTTTCATTTTCCTAAACCCCTTTCTCCCTCATGTTCAGCCCCATTAGTTTTTAATTTTAAAATGTTCGTTCCATTAGTTTAGCGATTTTGAGACCTTTCACCCCATTTCTTTGTCAATATTAAGACCTTTTGTGCTATTTAGGTGTCAATTTTGTCCTGGCAAGCCTGTAATTTTAGTAGATATCAGCCATCGGCAGGGATATTTTTCTACCGAAAAATATACAAATCTATCTTGAAAGGTGGTCTAGGGGGGTGGTTTTTAAGATTGATGGAAGTCCAGCAAGGAAAAAATAAATAAAAATAAAAAAATAATAATTAAATATAAGGCCAAAAAGTAACCACTAACCTTAACCTGGGTCCTATAAATTATTCAGCTCTCCCCATTTGTCCCAGGTTCATGTCCTGGCAACTGTACATACATATCATTGTGCAATATTACTTCTGATAATAGTGATGTCTCTGTAGTATAAAACATAGACTACATAATATATATAAACAATTATACCGGTTATGTACAGACGTGGCCAAAACTTCTGACACACCTCCACTGTACAGTAATTGTAAACATCAAACACTTACATCCAAACCACGCATCTAACGTTTACATTTACCCAGTACTTCCAGCGTACAGTCACGATCAGGAGTAATGTCCACCCTTCAAAATCTCAATTTAATTTCCTCTCTTTATATGATAACGAAATATTCCTTGGTGACTCACTGGTGTAGATCTTAACATCTCAGGAGTCACTCCCACTTCTGTGGTTCCAGGATTGTGCCTGCTCAAGGCATGAAATATTTATACACATCACTGCAAGTTGCTACCGTCTCCCTTGAGAAAAGGGACGGGAGTCATGCTATAGGTCTTCCTTTTCATGCAGCCACAGCTGGCTGACCTAAGGCCTTAACCTGGCCATAATTCAGTGATGCCTTTTAGCATAACTGAATAAACTAGTGCTTCTATCGACCACTTTGCTCATACCGGATACACGGCTAACTTACTAAAAACAAATTTAAAAACTATAAAAGCTTCGTCCACGTGTGTTAAAGGGCATTCTTTTTGTTCTTAATAGAGATAACCAAAGTTGAAATCTGAAGGCAGGACCAAACATTAATTTGTGACTCTACATATTTGGCAACAGTCCCGGCTCACATCAAACACTTGGACTTAAGCTGGAGGTACACAAGGGTATTCTCAAACAACTTTTGACCTGCAACTTCATTCTGGCAATATTTTGACTCTTTTGCATTGATGCAGTTTTTAACGTTGTGCACTCCGTTGAATTAAAATGTAAAACTTGCAAACAAAGTCAAACCAAAACTGGGACAAAGACAATATAAAGTCAAAACAAAATATCAAAATCGCTATGTGGAAACAACGCTTACTAAAATAAAATTTATGAAATGAAAAAACACAATCCACCACACACGGTGCACTGCCCTTGTAACAGGGACTTAGCTGGACATTTGCCACGAATCACAAAACAGAGCTGTCCAAACTCTTTAACATCTACCAGTGGCACGGACTGGGATCGAACTGCCGAACTTTCGATCAGTAGCCAGACAAGACTGCATGTAAACTATTATGGTTGTTTAAGTTGTGGTGGATTGTGTTCTTTTATTTCAAAATTTTATTTTATTAAGCGTTATTTCCACATAGTGATTTTGATTAGTTCTTTTGCATTTATCTTGTATCGTCCCAGTTTTGTTTGTTTATTTTGCAAGCTTTACATTATAAACTCAATATTTCCATAATATCACCAACCCACCAATTTACTTATAAAGCAAATTAATTATATTAATGAATACATGCGGTATTCCCTGGATTTGAACCTAGGGCACTCGCAAAGAAATCCAACGTGCTAACCATTAAGGTGGGTCCACACTGGCAACAAAACATGTTTGCAACACAAAATACAACATAGTAGGCAACAACGTATTAAGTTGTTAATGATACAGTGTTGCAGACATGTTGGTACTAATGTGTAGTACCATGTCTGCAACACTATATCTTTAATAACTTAACAGGTTGTTGCCTACTATGTTGTATTTTGTGTTGCAAACATGTTTGTTGCCAGTGTGGACGCACCGTTATACTACCTTTCAGAAGTTGCCAGATCAAAGTTGCCAATCAAAGCACTCCATGTGACACCAGCATTACACTATACACCACCAACTCTTCCATAAAGCACTGGTAGAAACTCTCATAATAATATATAGGCTATTATCACATTAATGAACTTATCTATATGTACAACACTGACAGGCGTACGCAGCACCAGTCCTTAACTTTAACCAGGAAATGGGAACGTCAGGGGGGAGAACGAAACCCAACGCTATAAACGTACCACCTCGCACTTCTACTATTGATAAAACCTTGATTAATGATTGCCATGTAGTGTGTTCAAGTTTAATGATAAATGTGAATGTCACTATTAATCAATGAAAAGTGGTGAATATTAATTCTTCATTAAGTGAGATAACATATTTCTTATGACTTCCATGATGGTAACAAGTGCCTGTAGAGTAAAACAAAGTTTCTTCCTACCAAGGAAATTTAATACTTGGACGCCTGAAAAAATTAATTCCGTCTACACTCCTTCCCGCTCCTACTATTAGGATGCAGTTATTCATGCGTTCAAAATTTCAAAAACCTTGGCTTTACTTCACACAAAGTAATTATAAGAAGTAAGTTTAGATTTTAATTATACAGTGCTGCCACTCAGGAAGGTAACCTCGGATGAAAGCTCCAGAAGAGGATGACAGGCTTGATCTTTTACCACCTCAACACCTGGGTCACAGAGAAGAATCCTAATCCTTGGATCAAGACTGGAGGCTTTCTCTTTCATGGTTGCAGGGAACCAAGCATTATGGTGCCTCCGGATTTCACTCATTACACTAATTTCACTCATTATGGATGGTTTCTTGGAATTTGAGGCATCATCAACACTCTGCTTGTTAATAAGACAGTAATAGAAAGGTTACTGTGACAAACTAAGGCTGGAGAGTAGTCCAGATTAATTCAGAGTATATATTGCAATAATAGGAACCAGAAATTTTTGTATCATCATCATCAAGGCAACAAATATCCCTCATGAGAGGGGATTTATTTGTTTGTGTGAAAGTAGACTGTAGTATAGGCTTGACGTTCTACAAACAACATGGAACCATATGTAAGGCAGCTGAGATTACCGATAAGTATCACACTCGGTTTTCATATATGTGAGGCACTCTTGTTGTCGCTCTTACTGCCTCTCGGAAGGTTTACATGCTCAAAATACCAGTTGACCTAAGCTCAGAATATCACTACACACTTCAGAATTTTGTAGCAGGCTAATGTATTCAAATTACCTGTACAGTACATTAAAACTGAAAATAATGTACCAGGTATGTTTCATTAGCTGTTGACAGGGTAAAATATTGAAATCACTCTTATGCGTAAATCGTAAAAATTGTTACTTACTTCACTGTTGTCTGTTATGACCAAAATAAAATATAATCTAAAGCATCAGAAAATTGCAACCAGCTTTGATGACCAAGAACATGCTTTAGTTTCTGGAAAATCTGCTAGTGATAGTAACTATATACTGTATATGGATGTATCTGCTTCGGTGGGATATACATCTGGCAAATGTTTCGTTATCAAACATTGTACAATTAGCATATATTTCAACAATAAAAGTAAAGCATTCATGGATTTCTGCCAAAATCAAAATTCTCCCAAACATGTAAATCAAACAAATAAATTACGCACAAAAAAATACTGGTATACTCATATCTAGCATTCAACACCAGTCATTAGATATACACCAACCTGTGAAAAATATATATATACATTAGCTATACAGTATATAAAATTAATGTAACTCTACGAAGCTATGAGAATCCATTACATAACCCATTTTCTCACACATTAACAAAAACATCAAAATTGGATATACTGACAAGTAACTGAATAAATGACACAGGAAACCCATATGCTAAGATGTGACAGTTTGTAAGAATTGCGTAATTAATGCAAGTCGAGATCTATGATAACATAAATAGACAGGCGTGAGGAGTCAGGTGATATATACCTCAAACTCCGAATCTGACCCACATAAAAATAGCAAACTCTGTGACTCCAACTCCAGACTGTATAACTTATAAGTCACAGGGGAGCATGCTTGCCCTTTCGAAGTCTGCTGCAGCAAATCACCGGTGCACTCCTAGGTGCCACTAGAATTGTGGCAAACCCTACCATAGGTGACCATAGGTAGGCACACAATACAGATTCCGCATGCTGGAGATGTGAAGGTCAACACTTGATTGCAGAAGGTTAATAATTCAACATAAAATATTAATGAAGAATGGTGAAAATCAACACACAACTCTATTGCACCAAGGTAATAATTCAATACATTATCAGAAGAAAATAAAGCAGTTTTAGATACAGGAATCGTTAAATTGATCTGCATGCCAAAGTATCCATCTGTAAAATAGAAAATGGAAGTACTGTAGCACAATATTATATATTTTTCAGTAGACATTCACAGGAACTTTTCAAGAACCACGCCTACCACTGAGGACATTCAAAGGTTACATTATCAAAGACACAGGAACACAAATATGAGACAATGCTCATAAAAGACAAATCGCAGTTTCACGATATAAACGGGAAAAGTTAATGCAGGATATCATTTCCCTGTTGCAGGAGCTCGGTTGTCGTTACTCGTTGAAAATAGTAGGAAAACACAGATGTCAACTGTACACAAACATCAAGTGGATCCTTCGTATAAAATCTATGTACAGTTTTTTGGGTAATGATTAACCCAAGTCTTCATGGTACACAACCAGAGGATATTGACCGGACACACACACATAATATATACCATAGGAACTGGGCTAATGTACTGGCTTCCCTTCAGTAACTGTCTATATATACCAACTGTGGCAAATTCCACCCGATAGTCATGTGTAACAACAAGCTGTACCGGCAGTCATCTGAAGAACCTCTTCTTCATACACTGTGGATAGAATACACAGCTGAATGCACACACAGCATAGCCTACACACTAGATGTGTACACTGCAGACAGCAGACTCCATACACTGCATTAGTGTAAGTCCAATGTATACTATTCATAGAAGTGTACACAGCAAACAACATACATGGCAGACAGCTTCTTATACAGCACACAGTATCTGTATATGATAGATTGTATACACAGAGGACTGTATATATGGCGGACTGCATTCACAGCTGATCGCATACACATCACAGTATGTACACAGCAGACAGTGTACACAGCACAGCATGTACAGACATCTCAGAAGTACACAGTGAGGTTGGGTGTGTCTGAAGACGTGTGCGGCATTGGAGTCACGCTCACCTCAGGGTCCAACTCGGTCTGAAAGCAAAAAGTAAAACATTTAAATTAAATAAACAAATTGCAACAAATAAATGCACATCTTCCTAGAGAAAGTTCTAGCAATACCTACCACTACTTAACCCAGGAACTGCAGGGAGACTCTTAAGAGTTCCCCCGGCGGACTGCGGGAAGACTCTTAGGAGTAAGGGGGGAAAAAAAATCCATTTAAAACACCCAAAAAAAAAAAAAATATATGTTTTTATTTTTTTATTAATTTTTTTTATTTTTTGGCCCCTGGGCCATGCCAAATATCACTCCTCCACCTCCCCTCCTTCCTCACTTTCCTCCCCTCCTTCAGTTATCACCTATTTTCCCTGTTATTCCCTTATTCTGTGGTCTATTTTCGTGCTAACATTAGCGAGTTGGTAGCAGGGCGTTGTCATCACTGTTACCAAGCGTGGGAAAGAGCGAGAGAGAGACTATTGCGTAACAGTGTCTCTCCAGACAAGGAGAGGGGAGGAGGGCAGGGAGGTTGCCTCAGCCATAAATTATGTAACTCCCGGCCTGCATCGCCGATTTTGACCATCCAAACACTGTTTCCACTTGTTTTATTGTTGTAACAGGTTACTACCTTTATAATCAACCTATAATAGGCACATATGGATAAGTATTAATGCTATTTATGGTAAAATAACGATGTTAGTGATGGAAACAGCTCAAATACGTGCGCACAGGAGTGTGGTGTCTCATACCCCCCATGCGCACGTCTTAGGTTAATGAATATACTAAATTAAATACAGAATACAAAATAGCAATAATCATAAACCAGACGTGCCCCAGTTTCTATATCCGCCCATTGGTTATGGACAGCTTCTTACAATCAAGAGGGTTCCCATACAGAATTCCTTGGGGCTACAAAGTCTTTCTATCTATCTATATACTCAGGCACATACCCCATAGCTGGGAGTGGCCGACTCGAGACAGAGCCCGAACAGGGACAACATAACACAACAAAGAACATAAAAACAAAACACATCTTCACTCACATTTAGGTTGCCCAGGAGAAGACCCAGAGATCCAGGCCCATTTGGGGTCTCCAGCAAGATTCCCAGGTCCCACACCTCCCTGAGAGGTTCCGGTCTCAGCAGGCAAACATGCAGTGAAGCTGTACCACCACAAGCCCGCCCACCACTCATCCAGGCGTACCCTTCATATATACCGACTCCCCGGGCCAGGCGCCTGACGGACTACTATCTAGTCCAACTGGTGCCTGACCCCCTCTCCCAAAATGACCGTGTTTTCACTCATCTATTCACTAGCATTCTCCATTCATTCCTATATATTAACACTTCTCTTGCCTGATCTATAGTCATTCCTCTATCTTCCAACGCTTGTAATGGAGGTCTTCTAAACCTCCCTTTGTATCTGACTCGCATATTCTCTTTGTAAGCCTTTCATCTTCCATTCGCTCAACATGTTCATACCAGCACAGCCCCATTCTGTAAAAACACCAATTGAGGAGTACTTTATTGTTATGTCACAGATAGCTTCATCAGGTCACTAATGAAGTTATCTGCAAAATGTTGTCAATAAAGTACTCCTCCTCATGTATGTATATACTCAGGCACATACCCCACAACTGGGGGTGGCTGACTCGAGACAGAGCCCGAACAAAACGAAAAACTCGCAAACATCTAGGTCACCAGAGACCCAGGTCCATTTTGGGGTCCCCAGCTAAGTCACCCAGGTCGCAGACCTCCCGTAGAGGATCGGTCTCAGCAGGCAGACACACAGCAGAGCTTACCTCATATGATGTTGTAATTCATTCTGTTAACTTTTCGGAGTTCATTTTAACATGTTACAATGTAAGGCAAGTCCTAAACCCGGTATCATGCGAGAGCATTTCCCCACAACTTATATCCGTAACTCTGATCTTGCAGCTCCTGAATTATACTTTAGTTAGAATTATGAATTATGGCACCTATAAAAATGTACCTTCAATCTAGATGCCAAAACCAGTGCAAAATACTGTAGTCTCAAATACTGCCAAAATAAATTACGGATTAAGTCGAGGGCTAAAGTGCTCGTGTATATCCGCCTTTACACCACCTACAAACAAGTCGAAAAAATATAGATGTAAAAATAAATAATAAGGACTTAACTTCTTCAGCACAATCATGTACAGTATTTCTTCACTTTATTTTGGCTAGCATTAGACTATTTTATATAAGCTTTATGAGGATTTGTGGAATATTTGGTTATTTGAGACAGTTTGTATCCCTTTAACCCTCCAGCCCCGGCTATGTATTCCATATATATTCCCCGAAACCCGGGGGTTTTGGCCGAAAAACGTCTACGCCTAGGCTACCGCATCTTTGTTATTTTGCTTGCTTCCGCATTCCCGCACATCCCCAAACGTAGATGTGTTTCGTACCTGTAGAATGGCGTTAAGTAGAGCTCTCTAAGTCAACTGGTTCAGTTGTGATGATGATTTCATTGGAGATAACTTTATGGCAAAAACAGCCACTTTACACTACTTTTCGATACTTAACAATAACATACAGGCACACACAAACAAGCGATGCACTCCTTCTTGTGGTCGGAGATGCGGGGCGTCGGTCCAGCCGGCTGTTGTTTACATACGTCGGACGGACGCCTCGCACACCAAGCTTACAGGCTTTAAGCTCATGAGTGCCTCAGAGCCCTTCCGGGTAGCTCGGGGTGTGTTTTTTATGGGTGCCTCAGAGCTCTTCCGGGTGTGATGGGTTAATATCTAGGTATCCTTCCTAACCTGAATAAAATCGTCTATTGATAGCGAGAATAAAATATGAGAAAAGCCGTCATTGTACTGAAGGGGTTAATTACTGGGTAACCTACCTTGGAGCTAAGTTCATCTTCCCAGGACAGCTTCTTGACTCTCTTGGGTATAGATCCGCTGGGCCAGAGCACCCTGGAGGCCAGGGCGGAGGAGCCTGAGAGTGACCCCGGGGAGGAGGGTGGGTCAGGGTAGGGGGTGTTGGAGGGGGGTGGTGGTGGGGTGGCTGGTACTGGGCTCACCTTGTTACGGGGACCTGGCAGACCACCAACGGCCCGTGCTGAACCTACCGGTGACGGGCTGTGGGCAGAGAGAGATACAATACACTTGATATTTTTAGAGAATCTATAGCCTTTAATAATAATGATCATGTACAGTATGTATATACACAGGCACATACCCAATAGCTGGGGATGGCCGACACGAGACAGAGCCTGCACAGGGTAGGAAAGGATGGTAGAGATTGGGAGTTTAAGCAGTTGCTGTTTGCTGATGACACAGCATTGGTGGCGGATTCTGAGGAGAAACTGCAGTGAGTCGTCAAAGAATTTGATGTGGTATGTGGGAGGCAAAAGCCGAGGGTGAAAGTCAATAAAAGTAAAGTAATGGTGTGTAACAGAGGTGCTCGTAGGGTGAATCTAGACGTGCAGCTGGATGGGGAAATACTGGAGTAAGTGGAGTGTTTTAAATATCCAGTTTAAAATTTAAAACTTGCAAACTAAACAAACCAAAACTTGGACAAAGACAATATAAGGGCAAAATAACTAATCAAAATCGCTATGTGGAAACAACGCTTACTAAAATAAAATTTATGAAATAAAAGAACAGGAGTGATGAGCAGGGATGCAGGTATGGAAATGGAGGTAAAACAGAGAGTACACGTATGTGAAGGTAGGAAAGTTTTTAGAGCAATGGGAAGTATGTGTTAGATCAGAAATCTTGGAATGAAAGCTAAAAGTGCAATGTATCAAGGGATAGATGTACCAACAGTGATGTGAGGGGCAGAGACATGGGCTCTGAAGGCGAAGGAGAGAAGAAAGCTGGATGCAATGGAGAGGAGCTGCTTGAGGAGTGTATGTGGGGTGGCTCGTAGAGACAGATTGAGGAGTGAAGAGATACGTAGGAGAGTGGGGCAGCAGGAATCTTGGTCAGCCAGAGTGGACAGAAGGGTGCTATGCTGGTATGGACATGTTGAGCGAATGGAAGATGAAGGGCTTACGAAGAGTATATGAGTCAGATACAAGGGGGGGTAGAGGGGGGTGGCAAGACCTCCATTGAGATGGAGAGATTGTGTAGTGCAAGCGTTGGAAGATGAATAAATGACTATAGATCAGGCAAGAGAAGTTGTAATAAATAGGAATGATTGGAGAATGCTTGTGAATAGATGAGTGATAATGCGGTCATTTGGGAGAGGGGGTTGGGCACCAGTTGGACTAGATAGTAGTCCGTCAGGCGCCTGGCTCGGGGAGCCTGTATACAGTATATGAAGGGTCATGCCTGGATGTGTGGTGGGCGGGCATTGTGGTGGTGTGGCTTCGCTGCGTGTCTGCCTGTTGAGACTGGAACCTCTCCGGGAGGTCTGAGACCTGTGAATCTTTTGCTGGAAGACCCCAAATGGGCCTGGGTCTCTGGGTCTTCTTCTGGATGACCTAGATGTGCGTGAATTTGTATTATTTGTATTATTTGTATTATTTGTATTATTATTATTTGTATTATTATTATTATTATTATTATTTGTTTTTATTATTTGTTTTTTCGGGCTCTGTCTCGAGTTGCCACCTCCAGGGCCCCAGCTATGGAATACGTGCCTGAGTATATAGATAGATAATACTGTATTAATGTTTTACATGCACCCAAAAAAACTGATTTAGGGGCTTGGGATGGGTTCATAGAGTAAATTGGGGAATTTGTAATGAATATTCGCGGATTCAGTTATTTGCGTCATTTTCAGGTACATAACCCCCGCGAATGTTGCGGAAGGCCTGTACCTCTAAAAATCTAGAACACAACACACTTTGATATCTCCATAAACCGAGACAAGTAGTATCATACCTTGCCCCGATAGAACCCAGACTGTGTTCACTGCCGCTCCTCAGCCCGGATCTTGAGTGAGCTCTCAACGTGCCAGATCCTTGGTAACTTCTGAAAGGTAAGGTAATTTAATAACCAAAATTGGAAATGTGAAGATACTGTATATTTACAGTATTCAATATCAAAATTAAATGTATAAGGCCTCCTAAGTTACCACAAATATATGAATAAAATCACAAAAATATCTATCAAAGTAGACAATACAAATATACTAGAGCAAATCTGGTTCGATCACTGTAAAAACATAAACAGAAGCACCGAAAACATTTGGAGAAATTCAATCAGCTACCACAAATAAATAATTAAAATCATAGGACATTTAAAAGCATACAAAAATATATTAATCACAAAGTAAATCACAAATATACCCCAAAGGTAAGTAACAAATTCACTCAAGATAAACTAAATCACCATAATTAAATAAGTACAATCACAAAATCTCCAATAAGCAAGGTAGCAACTCAGTCACCACAAATAAATGTAACCATAAAAAGCATCCAAAATTAAATAAATACAAAATCACTAAAACATGAAAAAAAAACAGAGAACGATGCATTCAATCCTCACCTGTTAGAATGAGGCGGCAGTTCCGGTGTTCCCTCCAGCGACGCGGTAGACTCGGTAGCGGACGAGGACCTGCCCCCACTCAGCGACCCCCCGTCACCACTCTGGGCTGCTGGGGCCGGTAGAGAGCCGTTAGCAAGGGGGTTTCTCAGGTACAGCTGACTGTCCCCCAAACCGGACCCCTCAGAACGCACTGAGACTGGAAAACGGATAGTCAATCATAATACTACCACTTTTGTCAGTCATTCAGTTACAGTTTATTGGTGGAAAGTGACCAGTCTAACCACTCATGTCAGTCAACCAAATTCTGTTAATTTAGTAAAGGGGTTTCTCAGGTACTGCTGGGTGCTCCCCATTTCTTTAATTAATCAGATATACCGGTACAGAGAATGGTAGAAAAGTGAAAACAAATAGTCGAACAAGTCCTGTTAGTAGATCATAATACTACAGCTTCGAAAGACAATCAGTTATACTGTTCAGTTAATTGATGGAAAATACAGTCAACCCACCATTCAATATTTGCACTTTGTCATGCAGTTAAATAGCCAACTGATGAAAAATTAAAAATTAACAGTTAAACCTCCATTGTCAATCAATTAATTTCCAGTTAGCAAAGAGGGTTCACAAATTCTGAAAACTCCCTCTCACACTGAAACCTCCCAAAGGTTCAGAGACAATCACACCATTCCTGTCACTCAATAAATTGTCCAGCCCAGTTCGGTTCGTTGGGGGACCCAGAGGGCCATTATATGGTGGGTGGGGCTTTATTGTAGGGTTAGACTAGCGTTGGAAAAATTGGCTTTATTACTGTCATATTTGAAGGACATACTTAAACATTCTACATTGTACAGTACTAATCCTTCACACAAATACACACACACCCTTAAGCCAAATACTCACTGGTGCTAGCCCTAACGCTGCCATTGTTGTAGTTATTGTTATGAGTGTTGTTGTTCTCCGGGGTGGGCTGCTCGATGGAAGCCAAACCGTTGGCTGGGAGGGCAGTGCCGTGCTGGGTCATCTGACGACCGTTGCCCTGCATCTGGGGGATTGAAGGAAAGAGAGATGTTATGATACTATACATATCAAAAGTAATATAGAGCTTAGTAGGAAGTTAGATAATAAAAAGGGAAGACAGATTTTATGGATTTTATTGATACAGGCCATCCGAGATCAACAAGTAAATTCATATTATCACCAACCCACCAATTAACTTGCAAATAAATCTATTCATTGAAATCAATGAAACTAATAAACACATGTGGTACTCCAAGGATTCGAACTTAGGATACTCACACAGAAATTCAGCGTACTAACCATTACGCCATCAAGACAGTTAAAGGTTTATGCACAAGCCCACGATATATTATCCATTCTCGAATACTGGATATTTATATAAGCATGTACAGTTGGCCACATTTAACAGATACGAGCTCATAGACAAAATGAGTAAGGTGGATCCAAACAAAGCCGCCGGACCAGACGGAGTATCAGGCTGGATTATTAAAGAAAATGCCAAGGAACTGAGTA
Organism: Lithodes maja; assembly: GCA_037953745.1. Taxonomy (NCBI): domain Eukaryota; kingdom Metazoa; phylum Arthropoda; class Malacostraca; order Decapoda; family Lithodidae; genus Lithodes; species Lithodes maja. The sequence goes on along the minus strand of JBAKBP010007229.1, from coordinate 12,958 downwards.
TACCAATATAAGATATAATGACCAAATCATTGGACACAGGGATAGTACCTACAGAATGGAAAAGAGCAAACATTATTCCTATATTTAAGGGAGGAAGCAGAGATAAACCACTGAATTATAGACCTGTATCACTATTGAGCATCCTCATGAAGATTCTGGAAGGATTAATAAGGGACAAATGGGTGAACTACCTGGAATCCAAAAGATTAATTACTGACCGACAATTTGGATTCAGAGGAGGCAGATCATGTGTAAGCAACTTGTTGAGTTTTTACTCTAGAGTAATAAACACAGTAGACCAGAGGGAAGGATGGGTAGACTGCGCCTACCTAGACTTTAAAAAGGCATTTGACAAAGTTCCACACAAGAGATTGCTGTGGAAATTAAAACATGAGGGAAAAGTAGGAGACAAACTGCTGAAATGGATGGAGAGCTACCTTAGCGAAAGACAGATGAGAACAACAGTAAGGGGGAAATCGTCAAACTGGACTCAAATTACAAGTGGAGTACCACAAGGATCTGTCATAGCCCCAATCATGTTTTTAATATTTGTAAATGACTTACCTGAGGGACTAACAAGTTACATGAGCATGTTTGCGGACGATGCTAAGCTGCTTAAAACGATCAGAACCCAGGAGGATTGCCTTGAACTCCAATCAGATTTGCAAAAGATCCATGAATGGAGCATCAAATAGAATATGGAGTTCAATGCATGAAAATGTAAGACTCTAGAAATGGGTAAAAGCAAGTACAGACCTAGAAAAGATTATAAACTAGGAAACAAAGTGATTCCCAAAGCAGAAAAAGAAAAAGACTTGGGGATAGAATTTAAGGATAACATGTCTCCGGAAAGCCACGTAAATAAGATAGTGAGAGAATCACTAGCACTATTGGCAAATATCAGGATGTCTTTCAATTATCTTAATGAAAACACCATGAAACAAATAATAACGGCAATAATAAGACCCAGGATGGAATATGCATCTGTAGTGTGGTCCCCTCACATGAAGAAACATATCCACAAAATTGAGAGGGTACAGAGAGCAGCTACGAGGATGATCCCAGGTTTGGAAAATTTGGAGTACCAAGAGAGGCTCGAGAGATTGAATCTACCTACACTGGAACCGAGAAGGAAACGAGGACAGCAAATTCAGATATACAAATGTGTTAGAGATATTGACAAAATCGACCAAGAAAACTTCATAGAGAGGGATGGAGGTGAGAGAACAAGAGCTACAAACTGAAAATGCCTAATAGTAAATCTGATCTGAAAAGTAAAAATTTTCCTACCAACTCGATTAGTGGGTGGAACAAATTGCCAGCCGAAGTAGTGTCTGCACCATCAGTGCATAGTTTCAAAGCACGGTATGACAAACATATCTTAGGAGGCGGGAATTAACGAGCATGCTCACTCCCACAAATACAACTAGTGTAAGTACAGAAGTTCTTTTCCTCTCAGTGATCTTATTCATGGAATTATAATGCACATTATTGAATTACAAGTGTAGTTTCTTATGCAGTGGTTAACTGATCAAAATTAGTCAACTGATAATATAAAGAAACCACAGTTGCAATTAATTCATACTAATTTTACTTTTACACTTAACCCCTACTCTACCGTAGGATACAGTAATAAAAGTCCCCTGCAGTCTCCAGCACTGTGGCCAAAATGGCAAGATAGAACACCCTTCCCCTTCAAGAGATGAAGCAACACTGGCTCTCCCACGGTTCAGTGGGTCTTATATAAGCTGAGAAGTGTTGCCATAACGAGAGCAGTGCTCAAACGGTCGTGGTACCTGGTACAGCCAGTTACAAGGAAAGTACATTACTGAGGCTGGGACTGGGGAGTTAATTATCTACTGACGGCGATTTACCGTCGCTGGTATTGGAGGGGTTAAGATCGCGACCAGGAACAGAACTTATGTGGCCAACTGTACATATACCTAACTGCACTATGATAGCCAAATTATTACACAAATGGAAGGGGTAATTGATGGGGCACTTAACCACAAGGGAAGGCCTTGCTAGGAATTACTCCAGAACCTGAATACTGTACATTCATATTATCACCAACCCACCAATTAACTTACCGTACAAATAAACTTAATCAATGAAATCAATGAAACTAATGAACACATGTGGTAGGAAGGATTGTATACACGATACTGACCATGCCAGAGGCCGTGGCATGATCAGTAGCGTGTTTGATTGCTGATCTAAGGGTCTGCAGTTCGATCAAGGGCACTCCCTAGCCCTGTCAATCAAGGTAGTGCACAGTGTTAAAAACTGTATCATCATCATCATGAAGGGCCAAGGTAAGGATATTCTACGGCAATGATAGATTCCTTGTGCCTCATTTATGGCATTAGATCACCTGATTCAGATAAAATGTTTGATAGTGTGATTGAAAGAATGGGTAAACATGAACTGACCTGGTGGTTGAGCGGAGAGAGAGGGTCGAGCTTGGTGTGTGGTAGAGAGTTGTTGCCCGCGATCTGACTCATCTTGGTGGGCAGGGCAGCGTCGTTGTCGTCTCGGCACTTCTTACTGTTAAGGTAATTGTAAGAGTTAGGCAATGTTACCTTGACATCATACCATATTGTACGTATTGTTTGGGAATGTTCATTATAAAGTACATATTCAGTAGTTGGAAAGTGTTTCAAACAGTACACTAAAGTCACAAATAATAAGAAGTTAAGTTTTGACAAAAGTTACATCACAAAATATCAAAGTTTGCAGCTCATAAAAACACTTTCACTGAGAAACATTAATTAAAGTGGTATGAATTATGCTTTGCTAGCTATGCTAATTTTCTTATTTTATTAATAATATTGTGTATTATACAGATTCATATAAAAATACTAACCAAGTAAAAGGAAGTATTTACTGTGTAGCTACACAGCTAAGGCTATGCACACATGCACATACAATACAAAGTAAATGTTTGTGCAACAATTTTTTCTCTATCATATCATTTCTGATTTTTTTCTTTCTATGTGAGTGAGGGAGACAAAATGCAGAACTGCCTGTATCGAGTGCCTCCCCCAGAGTTGAAAGAGTGACAGGGCCAAAATCAAGGGACGTTCGAGCCAAATCCCTGGACAAACAGAGTGTGAAGCAATTTAAGTAATAGGAAGAGGGAAAGACTGATTCTGGAAGAGAGTTCCAGAGCTCAGCAGTTGAATAGAAGAATGTCTGAGAATAACATTTCACTCTTGGGTTGGAGAGTTGTACAGGGTAGGCCTGGGATTGTGTTGCAAGACGGGTATTACGTATCCTACGTAGAGGAGGTGGTATACACTGGGAAAGCTCTGAGGAACATTGATTATTATAGTAGCGATAGAATAGCGCTAGGTCTAATGTGATACAGTATTCGATATCGATTCAAATTGAAAAATAATGAGGCAATCGGCGATGTAGCAGAATGTTCGGTTCGTAAACATCCCGCTCAGAAATAAATACAGAAAAGGAAGATATACTGTACTACAATACTGTGCCCCAAAACATCTAAAAATCCAGAAAATCCTAGTAAATTTATGCAACTAGTCAAAATCAGTGCTACTGTTGAGCTGTGCAGGTTCTAATTAGATGAACTGAAAAAACTTGGTGAAAATGAAATGTACCAAACATTTTTCCTGCACTTACATCGACCCCATATTTCTCATTTTGGTTGGCAGAGCGGCAGAGGGATCATCGGGGTACTTTTTGCTGTAAGGAGGGTCACAATTTGGTTATGTTCCATTTTAGGAATATATTTCTGTAATATATCTTTACTTTCATTTTAAATAGTTCCTTTAAAAGATTAATTCAAGATGCATTATAACTATTTCATATGTACGGTACCTGTGTACGGTTTGTAAACTAATTACCCTATGTAAAATACAGTAAAGCTATAATTTACTTCTAAGAATTCATATTATCACCAACCCACCAGTTAACTTACAAATAAACATTACCAATGAAATCAATGAAACTAATGAATACATATGGTACTCCAAGGATTTGAACCTAGGATACTCACACCGGAAATTCAGCGCACTAACCATTACGCTACCAAGACAGTTTCTAATCATGTTGTACATAACTTCTACTTGGGAACATTCACAGCATTTATAGTCTACCGTATTCATTATAATCAGGCCTGCAAAAATGTGTTACCATTAACCTCTACAACTCAAGTACAGTACGACTAGAGTAATCAAGCTACTATTCCTAACATTTGGGAAGGGTCAGCCAGGAAATAGGTGTAGAACATTACAGCCCATTTACTTAAGACCGTTTTGAGTTAGAGAGGTTAGGGGTCATAATTCCTGGCCTACCTATACTGACTGGACTAAAGTGCTTGTACAGTCGGCCAAATAAGTTATGTCGCGGGACCAAGTATATTTCGATCAATAATTGGTATCAGCACTATCTAAACATTAATTCATTGTTTCGAGTGAGATATACATACAGTACATGTTCCTATCTTTACACACCCTATGCAACACCTGACAGATATTACTACAGCACACAGCGAGCAAAACGTAATGACAGCAGAGACAACTTATTTGGCCAACCATACAGATGCCAAGACATGAACCTGGGACATGTGCTGTGATTGAGTGATGGGATATAATGATCTTCAGGTTTATATATACAGTAGTTCGAAGAGGCAGTTTATGAGTTTATCCTTTTATAATAATGTTGCTTGAAGTGGTTAAGATCATTGATTCTCATTAATACTATACATTAAAGGGAGAACCCCTTCTCCCTCATGTTTAACCTTATTAGTTATTACAATATAAAACTTGCAAAATACTTCTAGGCATGTCCTTTCACAACATAGGCTACACCGGTTCCCTGGGCCAGGCACATTTTAGTTGTGCACATCGTTAGTTTTGTTATTTTAAGAGCTTTCTTCGTTTCCAATTTCTTTGTCAATTTCAAGACCTATCATGCCATTCAAGTGTCAACGTTTCCTGGCGAGTGATAGCGGGTTTGCAATTTGGGAGGAATTGGCTTTTGGCCAGGTCATTTTTCTACAGAAAAATGCATATTTTTATCTCTTAGGGTTTTTTCTTGATCGAGGTCTACGGAGGAAACTAAAAATATATATACAGTTGGTCCTCCATTAACGCGGCCAATGTGTTCTGGTTACCGCCCGTGTTATCAAAATTCGCGTTACCGAACCCATATGTTTACATGTTAAAGGTACCTTGGTGTTCTGGGAATTTCCACAAAGTCCACTTTTTCTCCATAGAAGCCTATGTTATAATAATTAAATCAATTATAAAGGTTATTTGACATGTGCAATGAGTTGATTTGCCCATTGCAACAACTCTTACCTCTGAATAAATATTTCGTTTAGGCTAGGCAGCTAGGCTAATGAGAGAGAGTCACAGCAGTAGCCGACATTTTTCGATCGAAGCTCTGAAATCCCTCCATCATATTTCTCACCTCACACAATAACTACACATTGTAGGGTGTTCTAGTCTTCACCCAACGCACAACAACGATCATATCTACCTCTGGTAGGCATAAACACTTGGTTAGGCCATTTATTTGCAGAGATATGAGCATCGGTAAATTACGAAAATTGTAGCTTCGGAATTCCCGCCTAACTCGCCGTCTTATTATTTCTCACCTCACACAATAACTACACAATGTAGGGTGTTCTAGTCTTCACCAAACGCACAACAACGATCATATCTACCTCTGGTAGGCATAAACACTTGGTTAGGCCATTTATTTGCAGAGATATGAGCATCGGTAAATTACGAAAGTCGTAAGTAAAGATTCGGCGACCGAGATAGCATAGCCATGTTGTCCACACAATGACAACACACACACTCACTCGACAGTGAGTGTGGATGGGACTCGTTAGCCTTGGTCAGCAACTCATCTAGGGGAGACAACCTTATACAAATCCGAGTGGATGGGACTCGTCAGCCTTGGTTGGCAACCTGTCTAGGGGAGTAAACCTGATACAAATCCATACTGCTTACCTAAGGGAGGTTAGTGGATGGATTAGCCGAACACCACTGTAGAAAAATAGTGCTAACAAGATACACAAGAGGGCCTCGGAATTGGACGGATCCTAAATTGAGTGGTCAATCCTGTAAGTCCTTCACTAAACTGGCTCGGGTTGTCCTTCTCACAGGGAATAGGTCCGCTTGGGGGCATTCTGTGTATGGCCACCCTCGTAAGGGGAGTAAGGCGTCCGGCAATAGATAGATAGATAGATAGATGTTGTCCACACAATGACAACACACACACTCACTCGACAGCCAAACAATAACATAAGTGTGTTTCGGTAATTATTCTCACCTCACACATTAACTACACAATGTGGAGTGTGCTAGTATTCACCCAATGCACGGGAACGATCATATCTACCTCCGGTATGCATAAAAACTTGGTTAGGACATTATATTTGAAGAGATATGAGCTACGAAAGTCGGGAGTAAAGGTTCGGAGCCCAGCTGGACCCCGCGCCAGTCTAAGTATTGACCGCGTTAGTAACATTTTGGATATTTGGGGTGTACCGCGTGCCACCAAATCCGCGTTTTTAAAACTCGCGTTACCGGAGGACCAACTGTATATATATATATATATATATAATATATATATATATATATATATATACTGTATATAAATAAGTAAATAAATAAAAATGTCTAGCCTAAACCTATTAAGGTAGTTAAATACAAAAAGCCCTTCACAGCATTGTCCCAGTTTATGTGTTGGCAACTGTACATCTTCAGCACTCTCCCTTGTGGGCATGACTCAGTGATGCCGGTACCCTTACGTTTTGTGGATGTAAACAGCGAGGCAGACGATGACCAGCACGAAGAGAGCCAGCAGGGAGCCAAAGATCACCACCAGGAGGAAGGTGGAGTTGGCCGCCAGGGGGGAGGAACGCACCAAACTATCCGGGAAGTTGATCGTTACCGGTGCTGATGCCTGGGGAGGGAAAAGATCAAAAGACTATAAAAATGTTTGTGGTTTTCCTCGATTTCAATCCTCCACACAGTTAGGAGTACCAGGTGGAGGATGAACAAATAGAAGACTAGTAAAATAAAAGATAATGAAATACAAGAAGAATGGAGTGCATGAATTTTAGGGCAGTGTTTGGTGGATAAAGGGAAATAAGAGTTGGCCGCCAGGGTAACAAGTGCCGACTCCGGAGGGGAGAAAAAATACAAATGCAGTTTTACTAGATATAAAACGCTTCAGACAGATCAATAGGTGGAGAATAGAGAAACTGATTTACTGGTAACAGAAAAGAGAATGAAATACAGGCAGAATAACATGTTGCTGGATAAACACATGGAGAGCAAATATTAGAAGCAAAGGATGCTAGAAAAAGATTGAATAAATGTATGTATATACTCAGGCCCATACCCCATAGTTGGGGGGTGGCCGACACGAGACAGAGCCTGAACAGAAACAACATTTAAAGCGTCAATTCTTAGGGTCCGGCACCACTTTCGCGTTCCCTCGCCCCTTACTCTTGTCTCGTCTAGTAGGTGAATTTTACAAGGGGAGGAGGATTCCTAGCTCCCTGCCCCGATTGAATAAATACTTTGAGAAAAATGTAGAAGACAGATCTAAATACCATATGCAATATGGAAATCTCAAAATATAATATATATATAGCTATAAACAAAACACCAAATTGAACGTACCATTCTAGGAGGTACCCCGGAGTCCCTGGCCATGACCACAATATGAGCCTCTGTAGAGTTGAGGCCAGACAGGTCCCTTATTCTTAGTTCTCCATCGTTACCGATTGCAAACATCCTGGGAAGATAAGGTACCATATTAAATAGAGAACAAATATATTCTACCAGCAGAGTAAAAATGTAAGCAACTTGGACTACTTATACTGTAATAATATTGCTAATAATGATTACCGTGTTATGTACAAGAGTATATAATTATGTAACTTACTGAGCATCCTGTCCCATAACTGTGAGAGTGATCTGGTCTCCATGGTCTCCGTCGGCCACCTTTACACTACCAACAGCATCACCAGGCCGCACTGTATTAGAACCCACAAAGAACTCGTACTGGGGGAACCTGAACCGCGGGTCCCAATCGTTCACATTCAGCACTTGGACCTTCAGTGTTGCTGTGTCGTTCTGTGGGGATATTGAAGTGTTAGTGGAAAAAGCATAATGTACTAGGGCCGGATACTCAAAGATATCAGAAGTTACAGCAAGGAGACAGGCATAATTAACCAATGAATTAAAAGCTTATGCCTTGCTTACAATATCATAACTTGTAGTTACTCAAGAGATATAGGCTATCACAAATTACAGTACCCAGTTTTGACTTGTTTTTAGTGTTCATGCATTATGTTGTATGGTACATTTTGTCGGCTACAGGTTATACTTGTAGTAAATAAATGCCAAAGGTCTAGTTAAAAACTTTTATGTTGTATACTTACAGTATACCGTATCAAATTTGATTTCAAACCTCACAAAAAAACATAGTTCACCAAATTAATTCAAGCCAGGTAAAGAAACTCCGTAAGAAGGAAGAAAAAAGGTACCGGTACTCACAAACTGCTCATCGCTGACGTAGACATTGAGATTGTACTCCTGCTGTTTCTCAAAGTCCAGCTGGTGATCCAGCATGATCTGGCCCGAGGGGGAGATGCGGAACACTCCCTCACCGTTACGCTCCAGGCGGAACTTGATGGTCTAAGGGGAAATAAGTGGCAGTTAGTCACTAGCAAATCTTAGACTATAATCTCATGATGGAAGCCTAGTTAGAATAATGGTTCACAGGAAATGTCACAAGTTGGATTCCTGTGCACGACCAAGACTGGTTGTTGACCCAGCAGAATTGTAGTGAAGTGCATACAAGGTTCCTGCTGCTAGTTAGTAGTTTTTCCCTCCCTTCTTGGGGCCAATGGAAAGCAGACAACTGGACATCTCTTCTACACAGTTGTATTATTCCTAGAATCCTTTATACTTGAAAAAACAACAAAATGATCAAGTCAAATTTCTCTTTCCTCATAGATACTCAAAATATATAATCGTCAAATGGGTCTTACCTCGTCAATGTTCTTGTTGATCATGGTGGGTGCGATGAGAGAGTGCGGAGGGAGGTTCTCTAGCACGGTGGCCACATAGTCCCGCTGGATGAACTGCAGCTGGGTGGAGTAGTAGCCGCGCCGGGAGAGGGTCAGCGTGGTCAGGGCGTACCGGTCTGGGTTGTCCACTTGGGTCGCCTGGAGAAGAGGGTGGGATTAGAATAGGTGACTGAGAATGGGTAGATTAAGTAGCTGGGCATACCGATCAAGTTTGTATATTTGAGTTCCCTGGACAAGGAATGGAATTAATTATTAAAGAATGTGACTTACTGAGAACATATTACTAAAACTGGTAATGGAAATACTTCACTGCCTAACGTGCAAAAATATATACATAACGCTCAGAGTCCCCCCTGATACTACTCTCCTTGACGCGGTTGGGGGGCTTCGGGGCCGGCGACTGGAGCTTGATGGGGGATGGTTGTGGTACTTACCCTTCCTATCTCCCCTCGAGCTTTCGTCCTCAGCTTGACTAATTTTGAGTAGTTTTTCATTCCTCATTCTATGTTTTTCCCCTTCTATTCTTATTCTGTCCCATTTGGCTGTCCTCAAGCAGCCTATATCTCATGTCTCCCTGGCCTGGCTAGGTAGCAGACTCCTGACCTGATTTGTCTCTTCGGTTGCTGATGTGGCCGGACTGACTTGATTCCCTTCGGTAATGCATGTTTTGCTTCTCAGTGTGATTTTTTTCTACCTTCGACCTGATCTTTCATTCTTCGCCCTGATCACTTCTTGGTTGGTGTTGCGGTGTAGCAGTTCTTGCCTCATCCTTCGGCCCTGCCCTATAAGAGCTCTGATGTGGAGCTCATGTGGTCCGGCTGAACTGGTGAAATGGCGAGAAATGTCTGCGTGTCTTCACCTTCCTCGATTTGTTCCCTTACTGCCCTTTCCGATCTATCTTGACTCGTTTAGTTATATATCTTGATCGAATCCTTCGGGCCAGCCCTATGAGAGTTCTTTTGTAGAGCTCAGTGGTCTGGTTAAACTAATATTAAAAAAAAAAAAAAAAAAAAAAAAAACGCTCAGATTTATAGGGTAGACTTATAGACTGTGAAGTATCAACTCCTTAACCCAGGGACTACGACGGTCCTTCCGGAAGCACAGTATTTAAACATGTGTAAAAACAACCCTCCAAATACCGTGCCAGTGGTGGGAAATGTCTCAAAATTGGGTAACACATAGAAAGTAGTGGCATCTCTCTATACCACATCCTCTCTCTTTAATACCCCACCCACCCTCCCGCAACCTGACCTTTTATTTTTGCACAGGTTCTAGCAGATGATGGGTTAATAGGCAAATACAACACATCTGGTGTACCAGGCAAATATATATGTATTCCCTAAACTAAAAGCCTAATTGAATGAATGATAATTTATTAACATTATTTTGCTATAACAAATTTGAAATAGCTGAAAAAACAAATTTAGAGTATGGCAAATTACAGTCAGCCAAATACAAACTACTGTACACTTTGCAGACTAAAATATATACAGTACAGAAAACTCACCCTAACAACGAGCGTAGTGGGTTGGTTGAGGGTAGCATCAGGCAAAGCTTCAGCCAGACTCACTTCACCACTCTCAGGGTCGATGCTAAACCACGCTGCTTCCTCTTCGTCTGTTAGGGATAAATTATTACGGGATGCTTTAATATTGGGCTTTTACTAGTTTACTTAACCCTCTGAGTACCAGCGACGTGTACGATGTTTTAGTCTAGCTTAGGAAGGATCTGTGGTAGTAAACGAGTTGTTTGAGATATATTGAAGCCTTATTGTTGCTAGAGGTCTTTCCCAAGCTGAATAAAATTGTCTAATAGTTGCCAGAATATGATAAAAAGAACGTCCCTGGTACTGAACGGGTTAATCTTCTTGTTGTACTCATGCACTATGAAGCTGAAAATTGTTCTAACAGACCCTATACCAGGATATCAAAGGTATACTAGTGCAGGTATTTTACGCACTTTAATTATGACATTCGCATTACCGCGTAACCGTAATGATATGAACGTGATATGTGCAGGCATAAATGTCAGTAATGAGGTATTGTGAAAGAACTACATGGTGATGCTGCCCTCATTCATGACACAGGAATCAGGGTGTCCAACAAAACCCGAGTCCTTTCTATTTAGTCTTTATTTTTATTGCATGAGTAAAGATATAATTGCAGTTTATTGTTCAAATAATGTACAGTATATGGAAATTATATAATGGCCAAAACAATGTTATTTCCGGCAAAATTTCTTAATGTGGGTTGGTGATGATATGAATTTCTTCTCATATTCATTCAAGTCTTCAAACAAAATTGCTCTGGTTTGACACCCAGCAGGAATGCCACCTTGCCTTAATGATTGTGATAATGATCATGACTAGTTTTGTATCCATTGACTTACCTCTGCTGAAGGAGTAGAAAACTTTAGCCATGATGCCCTGGTCCCTATCCTCTGCCTGCACTGTGTCCGGCTGGATATCCACCACCGCACCCTAAACAAAATACACATATTAAAGGACTTCTGGATTAACTATAGAGTCAGATAAGGTATAATAATAATTATGACTCAAGAAAGGTAGGATAACATAAATGGCTTAAAAGAACTCTAAAAAATTAACTCTAAGCAAAAGTAATACAATACACCACAGAAAATTAACCTACATAGATGATCACAACAGAGCATAAAAATACAACACTTACAACTAACCTACTAAGGCTACTAGTATATAAAACACTTCATTAAGGTAATATTGTAAAGTCCAGCAGCTTAACGAGACCACTGTGATTTAGAACAACTCTCTCACAGGGCTGCCCAGTCTCAATTAAGGACACTACACTACAGGCAACTATTAGTACATTTTGGTATGATACTTGGGAATGGGAGCGAAGAGAATTTTCTGTTTGCTTTAACCAAAGAGTTTCAAGGGGGTGTTCCCACTTGTTCACTTTTGCTTGCCAAACAAAAAATTTACAGAAAATTGTGTTTGCTCCTAAGTGATGTACAGTACAGTACTACTATTCCCCTAATACAGTACTGTAAATAGTTTCAGGTTTCAAAGGTAGTGTTTGTTTTTACATACTGTATTATCAGTTAAATTGTAAAACTTGCAAAATAAACAAACCAAAACTGGGACGACACAAGATAAATGCAAAAGAACTTATCAAAATCGCTATGTGGAAATAACGTTTAATAAAATAAAATTTTGAAATAAAAGAAGACAATCCACCAGATAGGTGCCAAACTCTTTACCTTTACCTTTCAAATATGTTTTAATAATACACTAGACATCTAACAAACCAAATTGTGATCCAAACAAAAGTTAATATAGATTCCCCACCTTGATTGGGGGCTCTGGTAGTACAGCCATATAGTGGTTGCGGAGGAAGGCCGGGTTCTGGTCGTCAGCATCTTGTACCTGAACCGTTAACACTGTGCTGCTACTCTGGGATATCGTCCCCTGGTCCTGATGAATACAGACAACAGAATTAGAATTTAGTTATAAAGTTTGCTAAGTTTGAAATATCATCTTAAGGCGGATTTACAGGTTTATTGCCGGCAAATTCTGATCCGTAACCTTTTTCTGGCAACATACCAAGACTTTCTTGCACTGGTATTAACAACTAAACTGGAGATAGATTAATATACTTGACAAAATTATTGTTAAAAATATTATCAAGAAGCTGCCATATTAAAAGTTTTGGAAAAAAGTTGAGGGAAATGTGCTTGTGTAAATCCACCTTAATTGGCGATAAAATCAGGTTGATGCATTTCGTACATGAACTGCAAAACTGTAAGGCTGCTCTGGGTTACAGCCATCTGGACCTGTTATGTATAAGATGGGAGAGTTTGGTTAGGTAATGAAAGTTTGATAATGCAAAAATACAG
>JBAKBP010007228.1:75000-102023 GCA_037953745.1 Lithodes maja | reverse complement strand
CTCTGTTTATGGCGATTTAAAGTCGATTTTCCTGTGCATCAAGGTAAACTACCCATTCCCTCCCCCAAATGGATAGTTTGAGTCTCGTTTCACCTTTATTGCTCTCTGAAATTAGGTTGAAATTAGTATGGATCTTCATAAAGAGCTTCTTACCAAAACTTCTGCTGAAAATACACACTTCCTACTCGACAGGCTAATCAACATTTATCAGGGTAAATTCTATGACCTTAACTATTCAGCTATAGTATACCAATCTAATTCTTTCTGATTAACTTGCTCTATAGACGAATGCTAATAATTGATGTGTGCTAACCTAGAAACAATAAATAAAATAATTACTAAAGTATATGAAACATCTGTAGGTATCACGGAAGAGCCAAGTCTGGTTTCTCAGAGAGAGAGAGAGAAGTTGCACTGTGTTAATCGATTTTTGTAGTAAATAATTATGGTATTGATAAATAATTTGTGCATTACATTGGTAACAGTGAGACTATGAGTAACTACATGTAAACTCAGGATATTAGATATCACAAATAGACCAGGGTATACACAGATAATATTATTCCACACATATAGTTATTTATACTGATATGTTATACTTTTTGCATGTGGTTTGTTACATATTGCCAAGTCTGATAATATAAGATAATGTGATACAGGGGGAAATATTTACCTAGAGTAAATTACCCTCGAGAATTGCAATCCATTTTTTCCCCAACACATTATTTCCTTGATCTATTTACTTTACTATGACTGTCTAATAAATATCAATTAAATAAATATAATTACTGAAGTTAATTGAGTATACCTTTATCAATTGTTCATATTACCGCAAACATAATGTTTATCAACAGGACAATTAATATTTGTCATTGTTATATTGCATTGCGCAATAATCTTGTATGATCAAGCTACACATTTATTTTGAAATTGATTGAAAAAAAGCTAGATAATCGAATGAGTTACCTCGGCATATAGAAGCTTATGAAGGTGATACTTTCACGTCCACCTCCTCTCGGGAGATAAGGTTGTCTGGCAATAGATGGATATATAGATAGATAGATAGATAGATAACTCAGATTAGCGAGTTCACGAAATATGATATGACATCAAGATTTGTGTGCAATGATTAACCGAAGTTGTAAGAGGAAGCATAAACAAGGGACTCGGTGGTGATGGGCTGGTCTATCAGAGTGAGAACTGAGCAATCTCTGCCATACCCATAGCTTACTCTGACTGTTCCTTTTACTTATATATTTTCTAGATCTCAAGTGACGGCGTCTCTAACGTGGATTGACCTCCCAATCTACCAAGATTGGAAGCCAAAGCGTCACATTTTTCCCTTGCCCCTCAACTTTCTCTTCCTAATTGCTGAGGGACACAGGGCCCTGGGTGGGGCTTTGGTTTCCCGGGCGTTTCCGCACCCTCCTCAGCTCCCCGCCATGGAGTGGCTTCGGTCACCCAGGCTTTATTGTGGTCGGCGGGGAGGGTTCTGTGGGGGCGCTCGGTTATGGCCTTGCCTTGCTCGGGGCCTTGGGGCTGTTCGGCCAGGCAGCTTGGGGAACAACAACAAGGGACTCGTCAGCCTTGGTCGGCAACTCATCTAGGGGAGACAACCTTATACAAATCTGGGTGGATGGGACTCGTCAGTCTTGGTGGGCAACCTGTCTAGGGGAATAAACCTTATACAAATTACCGAAGGGCGACACGCTCATCGGTGCCACTTGATTGTGGCGAACTCTACAATAGATAGGGGATCGTCCAAAGGGATCCTAATGCATCATTCATATAAACATAACTATATTTAAGCCAATTAGTGAAATATGCTGAAAATGTGTGCAAAACTAATACAAAGTAAAGAGTAAGTAAGGCCATGCCAGTATAATTACCCTATTTTTTCCAGCTGATCGCAAATTGAATCTCTTATTAGCTTATTATCTCCTGGGTGACCTGGATGTGTGTGAGTTTGTGTTTTTTATCTGTGTTTATTTTTTGTTTTATGTTGTTTTTGTGTTTTCCCTGTTCTTGCTCTGTCTTGAGTCGGCTACCCCCAAAATGGGGATTGGGCCTGAGCATATAGATAGATAGATAGATTAGCTGATTTCTCGATACTTAATGGAAATATATGAAATTACTATGGCTGTGTGTCATATTAATGCCAAGTTTTCAGAATAAACATCATCTTTCGCTACAAAATCTACCTTATAGCCGAGTAACAAAGATAGAAACATGACAATTTACCCTCAGCTGGGAAAAATAGACTAGAGGATAGAAAAAAGTCCGAGCTCGGAGAGGGAGAGGAAGGTGGATAATTATACATGGCCGCGTCAGTATAATGTTACTTCGTGGTGCTACTTCAAAATATATTCTTCTCAAGTTCTCATCATATTGCTGAATAAATTTCATAATGTGATTCATTAAAGGTGTAAATGGATATATACTGTATAATAGTGTTACTTTCAACATTCTGTATACCTCTTATAACCTAGAGAGAGAGAGAGAGAGAGACGTTTCAGTTACTGAAAGAGGGAATCTACTGTTCATTACGAATTAGTTTCTGGAACATTATTGTATGAACAAGTAGAAGTAAATAAGTTTAACATTCGTCACTGTATGTTATAGAACGTCACCTCCTCCCATTGTGTCCTACCCTTTTAACACTACGACTAGCTCCCTCCCTTCCCATCAAGCTGCGCCATCTATGGGGAAAAATCTTCGATTGATTCAGGGAGGGGAGTGTGAGATCTTACTATATTCAGAGCGAACAAACTACACAACGGATTTACCCAAACCCTATGACTAGGTGGCCCACGCGGAATTGCGGCCGAGTGTACGGTTGACTGTTCAGGATCTCAGTCTATGCCCAGAGGGAGTAGTTGGAATATATAAAGAAAAAAAAAAATATATATATATTATATATATATATATATATAGGCCTATATACAGTATATATATATATATATATATATATATATATATATATATATATATATATATATGCCTATATACAGTATATATATTTGTTCGTCCCCACTTGAGTTTACTCGATCTTGCTTGAGTTATTTCGTCCCTACCTGTTTTCAATTCTGGGGGAGGCACTTGTCACAGGCAGCTCTGCCTTTTGTCTCCCTCATCCACATAGAATAACAAAATATATATATATTGTTACGATGATTCACCATCGCAAGTTTAATTTATGTTCATAACTGCCTATGTTGCACTGGTCATATATTCACATGGTGAATATATCATAGTTACCGTCTTGCGGTACTTTCAATACTGCTTGAAGCAATGATCAACCAAATGGTGTGGAGCAGTGATCAATATTTATCCGTATACTATCGTCCAGTGGCGTATATAGGTCCTTGGGAAGGGGGGGGGGCAATAGGGGTGAATCCATTATTTTAAATCGTCTGTTTCAAATTCATATTATTTCGTTCAATGACGCGGTCACTTTGAGTTCCCATTCTAAGACGTGGTTGTCGTCTGCAGATGGTTTATATGTTTATTAGGGTATATTAGTAATACATGGACACAATGCGTATATTTTATGCATTGCATACATTTTGTATTTAGTAGTTTAATCATATGTGGTCCTACTTGCATTATTTAAGTAAGAACTACATCATGCATAAAGAACCATCTGTCAAGCTGGTTCAAGTGGAGCCATCTGTTGGTGTCCATTTGTACCAGCTGGACACGGCTAGTCAGTCCGCATTTAGCTTTCAAGAGAGAAACATCTATCTCTTGCTTCTCTATTATTCATTTCATTGGCATTTTAACATAACATCCCAAAGATTCTAAGGGCGTGTGCGTGGCTTGTGTGTCCCTGCATAGTTTATTGTTTGTTCCATGTATTTTTCTCCTCTTCTGTTTTTAGCTAGTCTTAGAAGAGCCGCAAACCTTGGTCTTGTTAAGGTGTGGTAATGACAGTATATTTCGGTATTGGTGGAAGGGTAAGAGGCTATTTCTTATCACTCGCTGGCATAATTATCTTGACCTAGTACTCTTTATTATGTTCTTGTTATTCCTGCAGAGGCTTGTGTTGGTCACAGCCAATCATTGTTTGTTTATGTGCCTTGTTTTAGTTAGGGGTCCAGACTATTAGGGTGCCTGGTTCGAAGTAGAGGGTGGAGGACTTCATTAGTCTTCAGTTACAGGGAGGATTGCTTCGGCCCAGGCAGGCTAATAGTCCGGACAAAATAGACTTTAGCGTTTTATAGTTGTGTTGCAGTCCGCCGCAGGTAGGCTGAGTTGCCTACCTGGGTATTATATCTCTACTAGCACGAGCACTGGCACAACTATACTATATAACACAACTATATACAACTATACAAACCAACTATACAGAGTTGAAGTCGGCTTAGGACGCCTCAACGATTGTTAGGATGAGCTTAGGGGGGTGGTGGTTGATAGGTGTTTGTTTGATCCGGGATTCATTCGTTTATGCTTGATACTTGATTCATTATTTTTGCATTCATTGTTTGCATGTATTTACCGTAATTTTATTAACATAGATTAAATCAGAGCTTTCTCTTCTCTGTGCAGCTTAGAAAGGATCCTCCTCAGTATTGCCATTCGGTACTGAGTGTTGATGATAGTTGTGGCTCAAGATATCTTTTCACCACAACTAGGGGTTCCAGTTTTTGCATTGTTTGTATAACGGAACCAGTTGGGGGGGATTGTCTGCATCTTTGGTTCACAGAGAGCCTGTAAGTTACGAATGAGCTCTGCTCTGTTGCGATAGGCTGTGTTACGAGTTGAGGCTACGGAGGTGCTGAGTATTTAATTGTCTGTTAGTCCAAGGACTAGAAGCCTTTACTAACAACATTCAATATATATATATGAATGAGAGAGAGAGAGAGATGGATGCATACATAGAGATGTACAGATAGATACAGTATAGACAGATATATTAATAGATATGTAGATAGATTTATAGATAGAGATACACTATACAACTGATTGCAGAGTTCAGAGTTTGTTTTCCAGTACAGTAATTTGGATAATTATTTTTCATACTTTGTAATATATTGTGCAACTCATTAAGCAAAGTGTTCATGTTACTACCTACTGTACAGTGAGAGACAATAGTCGTGTTGTGAAATTTGGTGAAAACGTGTGTCGACAGGCTAAACATCTGGTATATTCCAGTCTATCTAACGGACGGTTGGTAGCACTGGCTTGAGTTGCCAGCTGGTCCATATATTTGATAATTTCGGAGATAAGACCAATCCATTAACACGTTTGGACAGCCACTTTTAGGCTAGTATTATGATATGCTTCACCATCACTTTTCCTCATCTTATTTGTGGAAGATAGATTTATAGCAGTGAATATATTTGAAATGGTTAATAATTAATCATACAGTAACAGGTATCTCAGATCTGTGTAAATTGTGATTATTTAACAAGAAATGCTATGGTCGAACCATCCCTACCTTATGTCCGAATCATCACCCTTAGTCGGGATGGTTCGGACTTGCTGTGGGATTGTTTCGTAATTTTGCTATTCAATAACTAACCAAGATGAATCTTAAAGTGTAACACACATAAGAGCCAAGGTTGGGGACTTCACTACGAGATCTATGAATGACTGCCTTCAATATTCCTTCTACGAATATTATTGTAAAAAGTGGCTGAACCATCACCGCTCGCCCCTATTATTTACATACTCCCAATATTAGCCTATTCTCCGTTATTTTCTTTGTGTATTCAAGTATGCATTTCATTATAGTGGCCCCTTAGACTATTATGTTTATTATTATTATCATATTATTTGTATTATAGTTATTATTATTATTTACGAACTTCAGCGCAGATCAAGTCATTCTACCAGCGTAACTTAAACGTTAATGGGATAATAGATGAAACCTGAAAGTGTAAGCCGAAATGAACATGGTGTTCGCTGCGGCCTTACTGATTATGGTTCGTATCCAAGAACAACAAAGCCCCGGGATTCATAGGAACCCTTATCAGAGCAGCAGTAAACGAAGCTTAAGGGATCCAGGCCTGCCAACCACAAGCTTATAACTATGGTAGAGCTTTCATAATGATTCACGAGTTTCATTTATTCTTTGGTCACAACATCGACACTATTGTCTCTCACTGTACATAAAATAAGTAAACCCACATGATTACATATTGTTTTGGATAATAGGATGCATCCCAAATTGCTCTCGCTTGCTGCCAGTGCGGCCACATGGTATTTTGGTACAGTGGTTCTGGTTTTCTCGCCTTCGCCCGGTCGCTCGCAACCGCAATCAGTGCGTCCACGGCTTAAGGGGATACTGACTGTGTGTTTGGTCTATTAATTAATTTATTAATACAACAATTTAGTTTCCTCCCTAGACTTCCATCAAGCTTAGACAAACACCCCCTAGATCCCCCTTCAAGATAAATTTGTACATTTTTCGGTAGAAAAATCTCCCGGCCAAAGGCCGGTCCCTCTTAAAACTGCAGGCTCGCTATCGCTCGCCAGGAAATAATCTACACCTAAATGGCACGAAAGGTCTTAACATTGACAACGAAATGGGGCGAAAGATGTTAAAATCGCCAAACTAATGGGCCGAACGTCTTATAATCTCAAAACTAGAGGGGCTAAACATTAGGGAGAAGGGGTCCAGAAAAACGGGCTGCCTCCCCTTAAGACAGGTAATAGCAGATAATGATGTTGGATGTCTTTGATTTGGCACTTAGGATTATTGTAATCTATATTTATGCTATGTTATGATCCTATCATCATCTCCGAAATTACGTTGTCTGAGAATTGGCCTTTGGTGGTCCGTCAATGAATCTAACTGGAAACGAATGCTGTCTTCGTGACGCAATGCATAAGTGTGTTGATTTTCGGTTTGAGCGTCCTGGGTTCGAATCCCCGGATTGCCACATGTGTTTGTTGTTGTTGTTCCCCAAGCTGCCTGGCCGAACAGCCCCCAAGGCTCCGAGTACGGCCAAGGCCATAACCGAGCGCCCCCACAGAACCCTCCCTGCCGACCACAACAAAGCCTGGGTGACCGAAGCTACTCCAAGGCGGGGAGCCGAGGAGGGTACGGAAACGCCCGGGAAACCAACCACCCAGGGCCCTGTGCCCCTCAGCAATTATGAAGAGAAAGTTGAGGGGCAAGGGAAAAATGTGACGCTTTGGCTTCCAATCTTGGTAGATTGGGAGGTCAATCCACGGAAGAGACGCCGTCACTCGAGATCTAGAAAATATATAAGTAAAAGGAACAGTCAGAGTAAGCTATGGGTATGGCAGAGATCACTCAGTTCTCACTCTGATAGACCAGTCCATCACCAGTGTTTGTTCATTTCATTAATCGAGTTTAGGAGTAAAGTTGGTTGGTGGAGAGAACAATAATTTATGCATTTCATCGAGGAATACATTCCATCCACAAACTGTATGAACATGCACTAAATCCCCAGGTTGTTAATAAGTCATAACAAGGCAATGTTATTAAATAAACTATAGCAATGTTATGGGAAGACTGGCAACGATACTAAGTCTGACCGTAAACCTAATAAACTATAGCAATGTTATAGGAAGACTGGCAACGATACTAAGTCTGACCGTAAACCTAATAAACTATAGCAATGTTATGGGAAGACTGGCAACGATACTAAGTCTGACCGTAAACCTAATAAACTATAGCAATGTTATGGGAAGACTGGCAACGATACTAAGTCTGACCGTAAACCTAATAAACTATAGCAATGTTATGGGAAGACTGGCCTTTTTTTTATCATTTATTCCTATATTTTTTAGTGTCCTTGCTAGACCTCCATCAAGCTTAGAAACATCCCCTAGACCCACCTTCAAAATAAATTTGTAAATTTTTCGGTAGAAAAATGTTCCGGCCGAAGGCCGCTTCCTCTTAAAATTTCAGGCTCGCTTTCGCTCGCCAGGAACAAATCGACAATTAAATGGCACGAAAGGCCTTAAAATTGACAATGAAATGGGGTGAAAGGTATTAAAATCGCCAAACTAATGGAACCACTGTCTTAAAATCTCAAAACTAGTGGGGCTAAGCACTAGGGGGGACCAGAAAAACGGCCAGTCTCCCCTTAATATATTATTACGTAGTGCAATGGTGCCGGTAGCCAAAGTAGACACCCTTGATTGGACTGCCGGGTCATTTTGTCCTAACCCTTCCTAAAGCCGCTGTCACACGAGCGCCTTTTCCGTCAATTTTCCATGAGCAAGTTTTTCCTCTTATTATTTCGGGACTTTTTCGCACTTGTAACGCCAACTATACTGAAGGTGAAGGTAGATTATGTTAGGCGGCTGAATTACGATAAAGTGTAATTTTTGAAGCTTCCAGACCATAATTGCCCGTAAAAATTGCTCGAAAAAGCACTCGTGTGACAGCGGCTAACCCATTATCATGGGGGTGTGGAGGAAGAAGTGGAGATAATTTTGTATTTTTGGTGAAAGATTTAATTGGTCGAAATGGCTTAAATAAGGGGAAACTGATTGTTTTTTTGGCCTATTAATTCATTCATTCATTTATTCTTAGTTTCCTCGCTATACATCCCTCAAACTTAGAAAACGTCCCCTAGACCCCCTTGAAGATAAATGTGTAATTTTTTCGGTAGAAAAATATCCCGGCTGAAGGCCGATTCCTCTTGCAATTACAAGCTCGCTATCGCTCGCCAAAAAAAATAAATAGACACCTATATGGCACCATGTCTTAAAATGTATAACGAAATGAGGTGAAAGGTCTTAAAATCGCCAAACAAATGGGCCGAACGTCTAAAAATCCAAAAAAAATGGGACTAAAGACGAGGGAGAAAGGGGATCAGAGAAACGACCATCTCCCCAGCGGCTCGCTTGGTGTAGTGACTAGTGTCTCGGACTTCCACCCAGAAGGCCCGGGTTCGCGCCCACGCTCAGCGCATTAAAGATTTTTCACAAGCACTGAGTCGTTACCATCCCTCATGAGCAAAGGGATGGGGTAGTAGTACAGGACCCCAATGGAAATACGCCTAATCGGCCTTATTGAGCTATCCTTAGCTAGCTTAGCATGCGCTAGCTTTAAGAACTATTATTATTATTATTATTATTATCCCCTTAACAAGAATAATTGCGAATAATTGTGTAATCATAAATCCATTATGTAAACAACAGCTGATTAATGATTACTCACAGATATACACAGGTAGGTTCTGGACTATTGTATACATTGGCTGATTATGATAATGATCCTTTTCTTCTGTACCATTATCAGTGTTCTCTCTTATTTCCTTATTCTTAGTGGGTATATATCTTATTCTAGCCTTTATTTACATTCTTTATTCACTAGAAGATTCACTCATGTTGAGTACATCTGTTCTCGACATCGTGGAACCCCTCGAACAGCAACCAAACAGGGCCCAGAAGCAACAGGACAAGGAAGAGGCTGAACAGCTACGTAAGAGGGTCGCGGTGAAGCTGGCGGATAGTGACATCAAAGGGGCCGTCAGACTATTGTCCTCTTCAGAAGGTTTTGCTGGTCAAGGCACCGAAGTTGTTGCAGCCCTACGAGAAAAGCACCCACCTACACCTAGGGACCTAAACCTCCCCTCTGCCCAAAATGACCAGATGCCCCAACCTTTAGTTGTCCCGAAGGAGCAGGTGGTTGCCGCAGTGACTTCATTCCCAGCAGGCTCAGCCGCGGGCCCAGATGGTATCCGACCCGCCCACCTCAAAGACCTCTTGGGGAGGCACTCTTGGAAACCCTCACCAAATTCATCAACATGGTTTTAAGAGCGGAAGTACCCGACTGTGCCACACCCCTATTTTTTGGGGCATCACTCTGTGCACTGGCAAAAAAAGATGGCGGTGTGCGCACAATAGCAGTAGGGAACACCTTCCGCCGCCTTGCTACAAAGGTGGGTTTGAAATCACTCTCGAATGGCCTAGGTCAACACTTAAGACCAGTTCAACTAGGTTTCGGAACTCCAGGGGTGTGTGAAGCTGCTGTACACGCAACCCGCACCTACCTCAGCCAAGCCCAAGAAAAATGAGTGCTTCTAAAGATTGACATGCGGAACGCATTCAACAGCATTCGCAGGGATGTCTTCCTCCGTGCAGCTCGAGAACACATCCCCACTCTATACCCCCTACTTTGGCAGGCTTATTCCAAATCTTCAATCCTAATTTTCGGCGAGACGGTAATTCCATCAGCGACCGGGTTACAGCATGGAGATCCAGGTGGTCCTGCTCTTTTCTCAATAGGGGTGGACGCAGCAGCTAAAAAAGTAAGGTCAGAACTGAATGTATGGTACCTGAACGATGCAACCTTGGGTGGGTCTGTAGAGAACGTTCTAACCGACCTAAATACCATCGTAACTGACCTCGGCCAGGCTGGGCTAGTGATAAATGACACCAAATGTGAACTTGTCCTCCTCAACCACACACGTGAAGAAAGAGAAGAGACTCAGGCCCTGTTTCAAGGCATATTGCCAGATGTAAAGATCCTTCAGGAGCACCAGCAAACCCTATTAGGTTCCCCACTAACTCTGGCAGCAATCCCACCAGCACTTCAAGTTAAAAAGGAGGAGCTTCAACGTCTCGTGAGTCGCCTGATACACATCGATGCCCACTCAGCTCTGGCCCTTCTCAAGAATTGTTTCTCCATCCCAAAACTCCAATACCTCTTGCGCACATCTTTGACTTACACGAACAATGGTGGCCTCCAAGAATTAGACAGCATAATCCGAGAAGCAGTGACCAGCATCACCAACGTGGAATTTCAAGAACGGACCTGGACACAAGCCACTATTCCTGTCCGCCTCGGGGGCTTGGGCATATGGAGAGCCTCGGATATTGCCTCCCCAGCCTTTATCTCTTCCCTCATCGCGACCAACGACCTTGTAGTGTCCATACTTTCTTCTCAACCCAGAATGACACTTAATAGGGACGTAGCAGTAGCGATTAACACCTGGAAGGAAAGTACAGGGGCAGAGGAGGAGCCTCAGGGTATCTCCAGGAGCAAGCAGAAAGCGTGGGATACCATCTCAACGAAGAAAACTCAAGAAAATCTCCTAACCAATGCAGACCAGGTTGCAAAAGCACGCCTCCAGGCAGCCGCCTGTTTGGAGAGTGGCTTGTGGTTACACGCCATCCCCATCCCACCTCTTGGAACTCACTTGGATGCTGAAGCGCTCCGGGTTGCCATCGTGCTCAGAGTGGGTGCGGCAGTTTGTCACCCACACACTTGCAAGTGTGGTGGGGGGATGGATGCTCAAGGTCACCATGCCTTGTCATGTAATTACAATGCAGGCCGCCTGCCAAGACACTCTGCACTAAATTATGTCATAAAACGGGCCCTGCAGAATGCTAACCGTGCATCAATCTTCGAAACACATGGACTTCACAGAGAAGACGGCAAACGGCCAGATGGGATGACCACTTTCCCTTACAAGAATGGCCGGTGCCTCATGTGGGATGCCACATGTGTTGACACTTTCTCCACAACCAACATCGCCAGAAACGCCGATGAAGCAGGTGAAGCCGCCCGGATAGCAGAAAATAAAAAGCGAGAAAAATATCAAGCCATCGCCAGAAATCATCAGTTCGAGCCCCTGGCATTCGAAACTTCAGGAGTCTTCGGCCCTACCACCCTTAAGATGGTGAATGAAATAGACCGTAAAATCAGAGAAGTTTCAGGAGAACTCCGGGAAACCCTCTGGCTCAAGCAAAGACTTGGGATGGCTATCCTCCGGGGCAATGCCACCAGCGTCATGAGCTCAGTATGACTGGACTGGGTCATGCCACTGTGTGAGCTCCGGGAAGGAGTGGTGTATCCGTAGTCTCTCCACAGTAGGGTAAAAAAAAAAAATAACTATTTGTATTTAACATGTGTGATGCACATAAATAAAAGGGGATGTGTCGGATGGTTGAAAGCCACAGTTGCCCGCGCGTTTGGGGCTAGCAACACGCATTATGAAAAACATGTATCCTCCTTCATTCACTGTCCCCCCCTTCACTCACTCAACCCCATAATTTGCTGGAGGATAACAGGTTTTTTCACAATACGTAGACGGAGGTCTTTATTTAAAAAAAAATATATATATATATATATATATATATATATTATATATACCGTATATATATATATAATTATATATATAATTATATATATATATAATTATATATATATATATATATATATATATATATATAATTATATATATATATATATATATAATTATATATATATATATATATATATATTCATTAACAAATCTATTGACGATAAACATATTTTGATTGCATTCTTGGAAAGTGTTTGACAGAAATTGCCATGTGATATGTAAAAACCTATTGTCATTGCTAACAATTCTGATTTACGACGGTGCAAAGTCGAAAGATGTTGAAAATCATGACATTTTAGTCGCAACAATTTTATCAACTATATTTTATTTTGTATGTGAGTTTTACAATGGAAATATTGTAGACCAACCTCTACGCCTTCTATTGAGAAAAAAGATATTGTACTAAACACAATTCTTGTTGCTGGAAATCGATGTAGTATAAATATTTTGGTAATGCAAAATTACCTAGTACCAATTTATCTATATCTATCTATTGCCTGACGCCGTGATCCCCGAAGGGGTGGCCACGAACGAACCGCCCCCATGCACCTCTGTCCCCAGTCAGTCGATGCCCCTCCTCCCAACCAGCACCACCTTCATTCATATACTTCCTCACTCCATCCTTCCACCTCTCCTTCGGTCTACTCTCCCTCTCTGTCCTTCCACCTCGCTCTCGTACACCCTCTTAGTCATTCTCTCACTTCCCATATGTTCCATAATATTATGGCCGAACCATCTCAAGTTGTTCCTTTTCACACTTTCCAGCACATCTACCTCCACACCACACCTCTTTCTTACTTCCTCATTTGTCTGTCTATCCCTCCATGTAACTCTGCACGCACTTCTCAAGTAACTAATTTCCACCGCTCTCACTCTTGGTCTGAGTCTCTTCCCGAACGTCGATGCTTCGCTTCCGTAAGTTCGTGTCGGGATTACCACACTGTCATGCAAGGACTTCTTATCTTCCATACTGACCACTCTATTTCTTGTTACTGCTTTCAACGTTCCTACAACCCTCTTCCCCTGTTGCACCCTCTCCCGCACTTCTTCATCCATAGTCCCATCTTTACTCAACACACTGCCCAGATACTTAACCCTCTCCGACATATGACGCAATTTTGAGCCTATTGGGGATTCTTTAAAGCCTTTGTTACCATCAGGAGTATGTAGAAATCTTTAGTTTAACTACTTCAACCTCTGCAGTTGTCTTTGAGTTAGCCGTGGGCAGAAAACTAAATTTGGAGAGGTAATTATAAGAGTGAGAGAACTCTATTTCTTATTGCTAATCTGGCAACTTCTGCACAATAAATGTGTGAAAGAGTTAAAAGAGCTGACAATCTCCATAGCCTGACCGTTCAACTTCACCACCTCACACTCTGTGACTTCACCCCTTTCGAAGACCATAACCTTGCTCTTCCCCGCATTTACCTTCAAATTCCGTTTTTCGCACACTGTTCCAAACTCATTTACCAGACCCTGCAACTCCCATTCATTATCGCTCATCAGAACTGTATCATCTGCAAACAGCAGTATAGGCAGCTTCCACTCATTTCCCTCCCTTTTCAGCGATACACTAACATCCACTGCTCTTCCTAGAATTTCTTTCATGACTCCATCCATATATACAGTAAACAACCACGGGGACATCACACACCCCTGTTTCAACCCAACACTCAGGTCAAAGAACTCGCTCTGCTCATTCTCCACACATACTGCTGTCTTTGCACCCTCATACATTGTTCTTCGCTGCTTTCAGCAGCTTGCCATCTACTCCGTATATTCTAAGTACTTTCCACATGACTTCTCTATCCACTCTGTCATAGGCCTTCTCCAAGTCCATAAAGGCAACCTTTTGTTGCTTCTCCAGATATTTCTCCACAACACAATTCAGGGTAAATATCTGATCTACACATCCTCCGCCCTTCCTAAAACCTCCCTGCTCATCGCCTATCCATTTCTCTGTTCTCACTCTCACAATCACTACCCTACTGTACACCTTCGCTACTACGCTTAAGAGACATAGTCCTCGGTGGTTACCACACACTCCTCTTAACCCCTTTGCCCTTATATAGGGGGACTATTATGCCAGTCTTCTAGTCATCAGATGCATTCCCCTTCTCCCATGCTAGTTTGCAGATTTTCCATACCCATTCGATCACTATCTCGCCACCATACCTCAACATTTTCCCACACATTCCATCTGTTCCTGGTGCTTTCCCCAACTTCACTCTTTTCATAGCTTCCCACACTTCTGACCTCCTGATCCCCACCTCCTCCTCCACTACTTCTCCTCTTCTCCTCTTCTCCTTCCCATACCATATTCAACTATGTTTGCTGGCTCTTCATTCCTTACATTTAGCAACTCATTGAAGTACTCCCTCCATCTTTCGACTCTCTCTTGCTTCTCGGCTAGCATTCTCCCATTCTTATCTTTCACACCCTTACTGTTTCCCTTGCTACCTTCCCTAACTTTCTTGACTTCTTTCCAGAACAATTTCTTACACTCCCTCCATTTTACACTCAGATTCCTTCCAAACTACTTAATCTACTCTTCTCTTACTTTCCTTCACCACTCTCTTTCTCTCCACGTACCTCGCTCGTTTCTGACTCTCCAAATCTTCATTCCCTCTACTACCCAATTTACCAATTTATATTTTATTCATATATAAACAACTATTGATGATAAATAAATTCCGATGACGCAATTGGAATCAATGTGAACAATACTTCAAATTACATAAAACAATATTGTTAAGTTTATAACAAAATTATGACTGTATTGTATACTCAGAAAACGATAAAATATAATTATCTTATACTGTATAATTATTGATTTTATAATAGTATGAGTTTTGCTCTATATTTGGATGTACATTACATTGCATGTAGAGACAATTTTTGTCGGTAAAAACACTGAGATAACATACATGTATCGTCTTGCGGTAAAGCAATTAGCGCTTGAGAGTAAGTGGTTGTGGTGGAAAGTTTCCAAGAATTTTAAACTAGCGCGATAGAGTTAATTTCACAGGACTATATTTTTTGCTGGATTTGGGTTCCAGCATATGATCCGGATCTCATCCTCAACTGAGTGACTTCTTCCTTGGTGCATATCCTATCTGCCCAACACATTTCGTTAAAATATCTTGATTGCCTTCTAAATTTAATCACTTCCTCCTGGGCGCATATCTACCCCCAACATATCGTGAACATTGGTTCAAATCTGCCCACCAAATTTCATGAAATAAGGAATAAGACCTCCTGGTGGTGGAACGATGAGGTAGAGCATGCTGTGAAAGAGAAAAGGAGATGCTTCAAAGCATGGAAGAAGGGAGGCAGCAAGGAGGAATACCAGGCCGTTAAACGAACTGCCAAAAGAGTTATTTACAATGCTAAAAATGGCATTAAAGGACCTGGTCCTCGAACACGTGTGTAACACTGACAATCCCAATGGGATCTTCAACCTAGCTAGGCGAGTTAAAAATTACAGTAGGGATATTATAGGAGAACAGTGTGTTAGAAACGATAATGGGAAGAGTGTGTATGCAGAAAATGAAATCAGAGAAGCATGGAAGGCACACTATGAACGATTGCTAAATGTAGAGTTTGAATGGGATAAGGAACAGCTTAGTATCGAAAAACCAATATCTGGATCCCCTCCTTTGATAGCACCAGCTGTAGTGAGTGACACAATCAATAAAATGAAGGACGGTAAAGCTCCAGGGTGCTCTGACATTGTCGCTGAGATGATAAAAGCCTCAGGGGAGACTGGTGTCAACTTAGTCACTGAGTTGATAAACACCATTATTAAAGATGGGAAAATCCCCAAGGATTGGCACAAAAGTGTAATAGTAAATATATACAAAGGAAAAGGGTATGCGCTAGATAAAGGTAATTATAGGGGCCTGAAAGTGCTTGACCAAATCATGAAGGTCTGTGAGAGAGTCTTTGAGGGTTTGATCAGGCAAAGCATCTCCATTGATGATATGCAGTTTGGTTTTATGCCAGGATGTGGTACAACCGATGCTATCTTCATAGTCAGGCAGATACAGGAAAGATACTTACTAAAAGGCAGGGATCTTTACTTTGTGTTTGTAGACCTGAAGAAGGCCTTTGACAGGGTGCCTAGAGATGTTGTGCAGTGGGCTATGAGGAAACTTGGTGTGGAAGAGTGGCTGGTGCGTGTGATAATGAAGATGTATGAGGATTCGCAAAGTGCGGTGAGGGTGAAGGGTGTCCTTGTTGGAGTCCATCAGGGTTCAGTGTTAAGCCCCCTCCTCTTTATTATGGTCCTGGAGGCACTGTCTAGAGTTTTTAGAGGCGGACTCCCGTTGGAACTGTTTTATGCAGAAGATTTAGTCCTAATAGCTGACACTATGCAAGATGCTGAGGCCAAATTCAAAAGATGGAGAGAGGGCATGGCGAGCAAGGGTTTAAGAGTCGATATTAACAAAACTAAGGTTATGCATTGTAGATTGAGACAAGGCAATGTAGAAAAGAGCGGTGCATACCCATGTGCAGTGTGTAGAAAGGGTGTGGTTGCTAACTCGATTCAATGTAGCATCTGTCGATGCTGGATGCATCATGGGAGTAAGCGCTGTAGCAGAATAAAGGGACCTCTGCCGAAGGATAAGTCAGAAATAGAGAAATTTGAGTGCGTAGTGTGCAAAGGCGAGCTTGTGTTAAGTGATGATCCTGTGGCTGTGAATTTTGGAAATGAGTCATTGGAGCTGGTGGACAAGTTTCGTTACCTAGGAGATACCATCTCTGCAGGTGGTGGGGCCGAGGCTGCCACTGTCGCTAGAATAAGATGTGGCTGGGGGAAGTTCAGAGAACTGCTGCCAATTCTGACCATGACGTATGTTTCAGAAACATGGGCCGTTAAAGTAGAGGATGTCAACAGAATGGAACATAATGAGATGAGAATGGTGAGATGGATGTGTGGGGCCAGGCTGCAAGATAGAATAACAAATGATGAGCTGAGGAGACATTTAGGTATAAAGAGTATTAGTGAGGTGATGCGTACAAGTAGACTGGGATGGTATGGACATGTGGGGAGAATGGATGAACAAAATTGGGTGAAAAAAATGCAGGTCTGTGATTATGGAGGGAGCTGCACCAAGGAGTGGACCGAGGAAGACCTGGGATCGGACTATACGTGCCGACCTCTGTGACGTTAACCACTCCGTTAGAACCGCATGGCTTGTCCTACAGTGACTCGCTAGGATCGCCAGGGCAGTGGATGGGGCTACAGTTTATGTATTAGAGTGTGCTTTATTTCATATGAAAGCTTGTGTCATGGGCAGTCCAGAAAGGCTCTTTGTTTTCACCCATGTCAAGGCTTTATATATTTAATTGTAAAGTATATGTTTTATCATTAACTAGTAATGATGGGATCTGGGAGAGAGAGAGAGAGTAGAACAGAGTGAGAGGGAGCGCGCAGTGTTTTTGTCCCGCTCGATGACGTCACGGCTGGCTGCCTCGTGGGGGTTGGTGGAGAGAGGTCCTTACCATGGCTAGAGGACTTGTAACCGCTTTTTTCCCACGCGCCTCGAGCTAGTGCGAGTATATATACAGTTCCTCGCCACTCTCTCCCTCAGATCTGGTTTCTAGAATGCATCCATCTTTTTCCCTTGCTACCTGTCCCCCGCTCCGCACCTGAGAATCTTTTCCTCTGCCTACCTCTCTCTTTTTTCATATCTTTCACCACCTTTTTATTAATATTATACCCCCTCTGGTTAACTCTGCAAAATCAGCTTCATGCTGGCCAGTTGTATTGTGCGTTAAGGTCTGATATAAGCCATGTATGTTAGTTGTTAAGATAAGTGGATCACGAAGCATTGGTTGGCATTTATATTGTTTAAGTACCGCGTCCTATAATTATTAGTGTTCTGCTGGATTAGATAATGCTAGACTAGGAGTCTGATATTATAGGGTATTGTTTCCTATGAGTGCTGGCTTTAGGAAAAAGCTGCACGACATACCTGAGAACTGGAGTTGATTGAGTAAATTCTAGTCTGTGTGCCATTGAGAGTAGAGCATGCACGAATGAGGGCTTTTTGCCTATACCATTCTGCACTGTTCTAAGCTCGTTGTTTGTCTTTGAGGTACGCCAGAAGAACGCTTAATACTTCGGTATTAAGGTTTCTCAAGAGAGCTACCCTTCCCTATAACGTAATATTTGACGCACAGACTTGAGATTTGCACTAGGCTATGCGGCATGCCATGCGCACCAGTATCTCGTATCATTGACTCTAGCTAGACTTTATCAGTCTCCGTAGACATTAAGGATATTAACCTAATTACTCTTTTTATGCATACCCATTTATGATTACACAAGCATTTCGCAGCCTAGTTTGATGTATGGAGACACAAACGACTTAGGCTCTTTTTGTCGATAGGAATACTGCATTGTCATGGCGATTATTATTGTTGTAGTGTTTAGGATATTCTTGGCTCCGACGGCATTATATATATTCTGCCTTTTTGTGTGCATAAGCCTGCACGAGCATTGTTCCGCTGTCTGCCTTTTTGGGTTCCATTTCCGATACGAGCATCTTTATAGCATCTAACATTTAAAGAAGATTCCTTGTTATTGTTGAAGGACTTTAGTGCACTTTCTTTCATGCAGGAGTGCCTGACATTTATTGATTAAAGTAACGTAAGCTGTAACTTCTCTTACCACCTTACTTTGCATACCATAACCAAGCACCTTCGGTTATAGGTAGTAATAGGCTGTTTTCACATAACATTAAGCCTAGAGTAGATGCACATTTATTGAGAGTTTGATAGCCTATTATTGCATATAGAACTTTGTAGAGTATTTGTGTTCTTTGTTCACTGGGAATATACATCAGAGGTTGGAGCTAGCACTTTCCGTTGTAACATTTATGCCATTACTAGTCCAATGAATAAGAGCCCTGATATATTTAAACCCCAGTCGTAACACCTCAAATCCAAAAACTTGACAAGTGAAGCAGCCCTTAAAAGGGTTGCCTGGAACGCCGCCATTAGGACAAGAGACTGAAACTGCACGTATGT
The DNA here is from genome assembly GCA_037953745.1 of Lithodes maja. NCBI lineage: Eukaryota > Metazoa > Arthropoda > Malacostraca > Decapoda > Lithodidae > Lithodes > Lithodes maja. The sequence continues at coordinate 82,908 of JBAKBP010007228.1, read as the reverse complement.
GTGGAGAACTATAAGTTACAAACCGATTATAACGACATTTAGGAGGCAATCCAACTCATATGTCACTCTGGTGTCATCGTTTTGCTTTTAAGGTATGCGCTCTACCGAGTGCACCCCTCTAGTTTCTGATGTACTATTCCATTAACTCCGTCCATGGCCATATATATAATTTATAATCCTCATTAAATAATAAATAAAGATAAGAACATAAATTTTACTGATATACATTATCATTCAGAAATAATGAACCCAAAATTTAAATATTTCAATAGTGTACATACTGTAGAACTACCTCCTACATTGCACTAATATACTAGAGGGGCACTCGGCGGAGCGCATACCTCCCCCAAACTAGTTGACTCTTTACCATTATTATCATTGGCCTAAATACTCTTTTGGATCTGGTTTCCAGGAAATGTTCGGGATCGGCTCATAAATTGAACAATTTCTTTTTAGGTGCATATCCTATCTGCCCACAACATTTTGTGAAAATCTCTGGATGCCTCCTGACATGAATCACTTCTTCCTTGCTGCATATATTATCTGCCTATCAAATTTTGTGAAAATCATTTCATAACTATATCCTTTCGGCACACCAAATTTCAGAAAAATTGCTTCCTAAAATGGATCACTTTTTCATTGGCGAATATCCTAACTACTGATCTAAATTTGTAAAATGGATTCATAACTTTGTGAGATATCTTCTTTATAGAGAAACAAATAATATGATAAACAATGAAACAGACGCAAAAATATATCCTCCGTCCAACTTTGTGGTGGAGGTAAAACATTATTGATATTTTCTTTTTATATAATAATCTTTTAACCTACCCAGAACCAGCGACGGGTGACGTCCGTCAGAAAAAAGGTTACGTGTCATTACCAGCGACGGCTCTCATCCATCAGTAATATGCGACCCTTGTTCCTGCTGTTATCGAGTGGGAGCCGCTACTATGACTTGGAGGCACTGCTGTGAGGAGTTAGCAACAGTTGTCATCCTTCCCCTCTGCTGCTCAAGGCCAGATAAGTCAGTCATCCCTCAACACTTGTTCTGGGAAGGTATTGTCTCGTCACTGATAAGTCATTTTGGCCACAATGATTGGTACTGATGGGCACATTTAATCTAATATGCTATGGAACAGTAGGGGTTAACCATGTAGCAATTTTTTGTTAGAAGATAATAGTATGTGCAATGAAGCATGATTGCTTATTTTTAGCATAGCACAATTGCCAGTTTGACCTAGTTACCTCCGGCAACGAAGTTAGACGGTGGTTTTGTTTTTGCTTCCGTTTGTTTGTATCTCTGATTCAAAACGCCTCCATTGATTTGCCTGTCTGTTTGTAAACTGATATTGACAGCCCTCGCTAACTTATTGTAGCCCAATTTTCACGCAATTCGAGTATTAAGTTTTCATTCAATTGATTTCTAAAGCATCCAATGCGCCAATCACGTATCCGTTCATTTAGTGACACTCTTCCTTTATACGCGATTCAAGAATCCAAGCATAAGAGAGTTAAGTTTATTTTGTAACACAGTCAGCGTAAGTGTAGATATATGCTCTACCGAGTGCCATTCATTTTAGCATGTTCATATATCATTAATCAGCTTATCGTATAAATACGATAGGCAATGACTCTTTTGTGATCCCGTATGTCTCTGTGACGTCACGGTCGTTCCCACTGCACGGCGTAGGACGAGTAGATCGTATATTATATGTTGTAAGTAAGTTAAGATTGTAAAGGCCTAATATGCTATTAAGCAATATTGACATGGTCTTATGTTGTATATATGAATTTATCGTATATATTAATAATATTATCCCCCTGGGGGTTAGGGAATTGAATATGCCCCACGTGCCTTCTGCGTGTCGTAAGAGGCGACTAAAGAGGTTGGGTCGGTGGGCTTGCGACCCCCACCCGGAAAAAATATCTAAGCAAAAAAAAACGAACGAACAGCCTCGGATGCGGACGGAACCAACGTTGACGGACCACGACCGACTAAGGACATGCCTTCGGACATTCTGAGAATGGCTACATGGAATGTTAGTGGCATGAATGATGGCACAAAAGAGAGAGAGGTTCTGGAAGTGTTAGTGAGTGCCAGGCTGGATGTATGTGGAATGACAGAGACCAAATGGAAAGGTTCAGATGTGAGAGAGTGGGAGTGTGGAATGGGTGTGTGTGCTGGAGTGAGTGAAGGAACAGCGAGAGAAGGTGCATGTTTGTTTGTAAGTAGCAAATGGAAGGAATGTGTAAGAGAGTATGGGTCTGTGGGTTCAAGGATTGTGTGGGTGAGAATGAAAGTAGGAATACAAACGTGGGTGATTGTATGCGTGTATGCCCCGACAGAGGATATACTTGAAAGAAAGAAAGAGGAGTTCTGGATGAATATGGAGGCGTGCCTGGAGAAGTTTGACAAGAACGAAAGAATATTTCTGATTGGGGATATGAATGGTAAGGTGGGTGATAGGAAAGTTGAGGGAGTGGTGGGAGGGTGGGGGGTACCATCAGAGGTGAATGGGAATGGTAGTGCACTTGTGGACGTATGTGTGGGGAGGAGGCTGTGGATAGCCAACACCTTCTTCCGACACAGAATGATCCACAGGTACACGTGGAAACGGATGTTGACGATGAAGGATAAGACAGTGGTGGAACGAAAGTCATTGATTGATTATGTATGTGTGGATGAACGAATGAAGAAAACTGTGATGGATGCTAGGGTGTATAGGGGTATTGGAGGGGGTCTGTCTGATCATTATGTAGTGGTAGCTAAGGTTAGGATACAAAAGAAGTGGGTGAGGAGAGCGGGAGGGAGGCGAGAGGAGGGTGGAATGGTGAGGAGGGTGGAGAGGTTGCAGGAGGAGGAAGTCAGGGAGGAGTACAGGAGAGCAGTGGAAAGACGACTAGGTGGGTTCGACCTGGAAGTTATGGAGGAAGTGGAGGAGATGAGCAAGGTGTTTAAGGATGAGATCTGTGCAGCATGTGAGGAGGTGTGTGGAGTGAGGAGAAGAGGGAGGGGAGTGAAAGGTACAGCATGGTGGACAGAAGAGGTAAGAATAGCTGTGGAAGAAAAGAAGAAAGCATATAGAGAGTGGTTGGGTAGTAGAGGGAATGAAGATTCCGAGAGACAGAAACGAGCGAGGTACGTGGAGAGTAAGAGGGTGGTGAAGAGAGTAGTGAAGGAAAGTAAGAGAAGAGTAGATGAGGAATTTGGAAGGAATCTGAGTGTAAAATGGAGGGAGAGTAAGAAACTGTTCTGGAAAGAAGTCAAGAAAGTTAGGGAAGGTAGCAAGGGAAACAGTAAGGGTGTGAAAGATAAGAATGGGAGAATGCTAGCCGAGAAGCAAGAGAGAGTCGAAAGATGGAGGGAGTACTTCAGTGAGTTGCTAAATGAAAGGAATGAAGAGCCAGCAAACATAGCTGGATATGGTATGGGAGGGAGAAGAAGAGAAGTAGTGGAGGAGGAGGTGGGGATCAGGAGGTCAGAAGTGTGGGAAGCCATGAAAAGAGTGAAGTTGGGGAAAGCACCAGGAACAGATGGAGTGTGTGGGGAAATGTTGAGGTATGGTGGTGAGATAGTGATAGAATGGGTATGGAAAATGTGCAAACTAGCATGGGAGAAGGGGAGTGCACCCGATGACTGGAAGACTGGCATAATAGTCCCCCTATATAAGGGCAAAGGGGAAAGAGGAGTGTGTGGTAACCACCGAGGAATATGTCTTCTAAGCGTAGTAGGGAAGGTATACAGTAGGGTAGTGATTGAGAGAGTGAGAGTGAGAACGGAGAAATGGATAGGCGACGAGCAGGGAGGCTTTAGGAAGGGAAGAGGATGTGTAGATCAGATTTTTACCCTGAATTGTGTTGTGGAGAAGTATCTGGAGAAGAAACAAAAGGTGTATGTTGCCTTTATGGACTTGGAGAAGGCCTATGACAGAGTGGATAGAGAAGGTTTGTGGAAAGTACTTAGAATATACGGAGTAGAGGGCAAGTTGCTGAAAGCAGTGAAGAGCATGTATGAGGGTGCAAAGGCGGCAGTACGTGTGGAGAGTGAGCAGAGCGAGTTCTTTGACCTGAATGTTGGTTTGAAACAGGGGTGTGTGATGTCCCCGTGGTTGTTTACTGTATATATGGATGGAGTTATGAAAGAAATACTATCAAGAGCAGTGGATGTTGGTGTATTGCTGAAAAGGGAGGGAATTGAGTGGAAGCTACCTATACTGCTGTTTGCGGATGATACAGTTCTGATGAGTGATAATGAATGGGAGTTGCAGGGTCTGGTAAATGAGTTTGGAACAGTGTGCGAAAAACGGAATTTGAAGGTAAATACGGGGAAGAGCAAGGTTATGGTCTTCGAAAGGGGTGAAGTCACAGAGTGTGAGGTGAAGCTGAACGGTCAGGCTATGGAGATCGTCAACTCTTTTAAGTATCTGGGCAGTGTGTTGAGTAAAGATGGGACTATGGATGAAGAGGTGCGGGAGAGGGTACAACAGGGGAAGAGGGTTGTAGGAACGCTAAAAGCAGTAACAAGAAATAGGGTGGTCAGTATGGAAGTGAAGAAGTCCTTGCATGACAGTGTGGTAATCCCGACGACTTACGGAAGCGAAGCATGGACGTTGGTTGAGAGACTCAGACCAAGAGTGAGAGCAGTGGAAATGAATTACTTAAGGAGTGCGTGCGGAATTACATGGAGGGATAGACAGACTAATGAGGAAGTAAGAAGGAGGTGTGGTGTGGAGGTAGATGTGCTGGAAAGTGTGAAAAGGAACAACTTGAGATGGTTCGGCCATATGGAACGTATGGAAAGCGAGAGAATGATTAAGAGGGTGTACGAGAGCGAGGTGGAGGGACAGAGGAGGAGAGGTAGACCGAATATGAGGTGGAAGGATGGAGTGAGGAACTACATGAATGAAGGCGGTGCTGGTTGGGGGGAGGGGCGTCGACTGACTGGGGACAGAGGTGCATGGGGGCGGTTCGTTCGTGGCCACCCCTTCGGGGATCACGGCGTCAGGCAATAGATAGGGAAGGTGTGGTGGAGTGGTCATGCCACTGGATTGGTAATCCAATGGACCCGGGTTCAAATCCCGATATGTCAATGGGAAGATATTATTGGGATTGAATTTGTGGTGTACCTAGTATCAGTGCATTACCACAAAGCCCACCGAAATGCCAAAAAAATACCCTCATTGTTCCCTGATTAAATAACACTGTATGAATATTCCCATATTCAAAATATGTTACAGGGGGACAATGCCTAGTGAGTTCACTGCTCAATAGGTGGCGTTCTGAGAGTGAGGGTCTGAGTCTGAAGGGTGAGACGGTGAAGCACTTGAGCGAAGCAACCGGCCGCTTCAGAGATGGAGCTGCTTCGAGCCATGATGGATGCTTCACATGTCTCACTCCCCAGACTGGAACAAGACCTCACGGGCTTCACCGTGTTGAGCGGTGGAATGTACAGGCTCTCAGCCTATGCCCGAGAGGGAGTAGTTGGAATATAGAAAAAAAAAAAAAAAAAAAAAAGATAGATATAGATTATCCTTATTATTTTTATTATCGTACCATTATTATCTATATACTGTACAGTATATTCTAGTATTGATTTATTCATTTATTTATTATTTTATTTATTTATTTATTTATTTATTTATTTATTTATTATTATATATACCGGTATATAATTATATATATATATATTTGTTTTTGTTTTGTTTTTTTGGGGGGGAGTCATTAAAGTTACATGCGAGCTTAGCCCCCAAAATAATCTACCTTCAGTTTAGTGACCGATTCCGAAAGTTGCCATCCAAAAATTGCCATAAAAATTCCTGTCGAACAACCAGTTAACCCCTTTTGTACCGTCGGCGTCTATTAAATATCATCCTAGCTACATTAAAAAGAAAATTCAGCTTAAGGGGCCTCCAGCAATTAAAAGGCTTCGAACTATCTTAATCAACCCCTTTCACTACTTTATCATCGCTATATTTAGGATTTGTTTGCAGTTTAAGAAGGCTCTGTCGTAGTAACTAGGGTTAAGTGAGACAGTTTGAAGCCTGCTAATTGTTCGAGGCCCTTTTGAAACTGAATAAAATCTTCTAATAGCAGCCAGAATAAAGTACAAAGGACAACATCGGTACAGAAGGGGTTAACTCTCTTACCGGAAGTTGTCAACACGATCGTCACACCAACACCGTACGTACCTGCAACAGACAACACTTCATTAATATACAAGACAATATACTGAAATATAAACCACAATATATATAATTACTGAAATACAAGATACATTAGTATTAATCTAATTTATTAATTTCACTCCCAAAACTCAACATATCCCAATAAATTAAATGAAAGCATATGATCCACCCGGGATTCGAACCTAGGTTACCATATACCAATCTTAACACTCAAACCATTACACCATGAGGACAGTTAAAGGTTAAGTACCTGGCTAAGATTGTGTATCCATTTATCCAAGACTGGATATCAATCTAATCATGTACTCAAACCCAACTGCACACTGTATAGCCTAATGTTTTAAGGGGAGGTTTCTAGTTTGTTCCCTAGACCTCCATCAAGCTTAAAATTACACCCTCTAGACCCTCTTTCAAGCTAAATTTGTACATTTTTCGGTAGAAAAATGTCCCGGCTGAAGGCCGGTTCCTCTTAAATTACAGGCTCGCTATCGCTCGCCAGGAAAATATTGACCCCTAAATGACACAAAAGATCTTAAAATTGACAGAAATGGGGTGAAAGTTCCTAAAATCGTCAAACTAATGGGGCGATCGTCTTAAAATCTCAAAATCAATGGGGCTAAACCTGAATGAGAAAGGAGTTCAGTAAAAAATCCCTCAAGTGGAAATCTGCCCTTAAGTGAAAGGAAAGCACAGTTTATGGGGCCCAGCTTTCTAAGGACCGACCTCGCTATCAAATGTACCTGAACCTGAAGACTAATCTAATTTATTAATTTAACTCCCAAACCAAACGCATCCCAATTACATTAATACAAACATATGATCCTTAACGAAATACAAAGTACATCAATATAAGATAACATATCATTGCTGAAATACAAAGTACATTAATATAATATAACATATCATTGCTGAAATACAAAGTACATTAATATAAGATAACATATCATTGCTGAAATACAAAGTACATTAATATAAGATAACATATCATTGCTGAAATACAAAGTACATTAATATAAGATAACATATCATTGCTGAAATACAAAGTACATCAATATAAGATAACATATCATTGCTGAAATACAAAGTACATTAATATAAGATAACATATCATTGCTGAAATACAAAGTACATTAATATAATATAACATATAATTGCTGAAATACAAAGTACATCAATATAAGATAACATATCATTGCTGAAATACAAAGTACATTAATATAATATAACATATCATTGCTGAAATACAAAGTACATTAATATAAGATAACATATCATTGCTGAAATACAAAGTACATTAATATAATATAACATATCATTGCTGAAATACAAAGTACATCAATATAAGATAACATATCATTGCTGAAATACAAAGTACATTAATATAATATAACATATCATTGCTGAAATACAAAGTACATTAATATAAGATAACTTATCATTGCTGAAATACAAAGTACATTAATATAAGATAACATATCATTGCTGAAATACAAAGTACATTAATATAAGATAACATATCATTGCTGAAATACAAAGTACATTAATATAAGATAACTTATCATTGCTGAAATACAAAGTACATTAATATAAGATAACATATCATTGCTGAAATACAAAGTACATTAATATAAGATAACATATCATTGCTGAAATACAAAGTACATTAACGGGGGTGACCTGCTTTTTGTTATTTATGTCCTTTTCTCTCTTGCTCTGGCAT